>CM030189.1:12877855-13097855 GCA_017639675.1 Aplochiton taeniatus
GCCCCATAGATTTGTCCTACTGAAGAGGGGGTGTTTGTTTGCCTTTGCCACTTTAGATGTGTGACGAAGGGTCGCTGAACTATCTTTATAAAAGATGGATAGATCTAGTCGTTCTGTTGGAAATAAGGAAAAACCAAAGGTGTACCCTAACCCCTCTTAGCTTAGGATGAATGAAACTGTTGGCCTTGAATCATGGAATGGACAGTCCACAATTGGATAATTTTGCATGTAGCCACTTCGGTAGGTATTTGAGTTATTTAAACGCAATATAAGATTTAGTTGGTGTGTTTTACACTTGTATTCTCACCTCTATGTGTATGTTTTTATTTTTGTGTACGTTGGTGTGATTTTATTTTTGCATGCGCACTAGACGGAGGTAGCTGCTGGCTCTATGAAGCGTTCCTTGTCGACTGCGCCTGACCAGCGAGTGAATGGCCTCTGGGCGGAAGAAAAGAGTCCGGAGAGAGTCCTGTATCACACGCGCCACAAGAGCTACAAGGCTGCCGGTCTGTCCCCTTTCACAAATCACTATTCAATACATGTTTAGGTTACAATTTCATTTGACCACCTGAAAGCACCTAGCTTGCATGATATGTTTCATTGTCACTGTTATGTTCTTTCTTGACTAACACATCTAATGGCACCTTCTGCATTTAGCCGTATACAGTACCTGTTGCTTTGTATAATACTGAATCTCTCAAGTTCAAGTTTATCTTTATGATCCCCGAGGGGCAATTTCTTTTTACAGCCAGCAGTACCCACATACCGTGAAATATAATGATAAATAGACCACATTTCCAGTGTTAAAAACATAAAAGAATAAAAATAAATAAATAAAAATCACATCGAATTATTTAAAAGGCCAGTGACAGCAGGAACAAATGGGTTGTTAAGTCATTTGGCCTTGCATCTCGGCAAATTGCATCTGCGGCTTGACGGAAGCAACCACAACTCTACGCTCAGTCTCTGACTGCCGCTCTGACCTCCCTTCCGCCTCGGCCCTCCAGTGTCGCGCTCCGACCGCTGGCAGCAAGGCGACCGGGACAAAGAGCGTGGGCGGTCCAAAGAGCGCCGCCACCTCTTATCCCCAGACACTTCGCGCTGCAACTCGGAGGAGAGAAGCCAGCAGCCGTCGCGCTCCTCCAGCACGGAGCGTACGCACCCCCTCGACAAACAGGTAAGCCCGACGAAAGGGTTGACGCGGCCCCCCCAAAAACGTTTCAGTTTCTGACCACGCAGAATCTATCGTGGGCTATCGTGAGAGCCTAAAAGCAAACTTGGTTCAAGGCTAATGTGTTTTAACTCGTGTGTCCAGGGCAACAGCTCCGAAAGCCCAGTTCCCTCCACCTCTGAATCTAGCACCCCCAGTGGACGAAGACCCCTCTCACAGGCCACCATGCAGTCCCGCCCGCACATCTCCTACTCCCCTTTGGTATCTCGCACGCACCCCTCCATGGGCGAGGACGGGGACGAGCAGGGCAGCCCGGAGACCCAGCGGAGGGGGCAGCCCTCCTGGGAGAGCGAAGAGGAGGCCCCAGCAGAGAGACCGAGCAGGGCCGGCCGAAAGCGCTCCCCGCCTCGCCGCTTCCCCTCGGAGCCCTTCCTGGCCCTGCCGGAGGGGGACCACAGCCCCGACCCCTCCGGCCACATGGAGACGTTGACCTTTGAGGCGGCCGTGGCCCACAGCCTGGGACGCTCGAACACGGTCAGCTCGTCGCGGCCGCGCTCGCGGACCGGGTGGCAGGTCCCCAACGGACACTTCCGGAAACGGCTAGCGCAGACGGTCTCGGTTTCAGGCTGCGACGCGCTCAGCGACACGGAGGAGGACGACAGGTGCTAGGAACAGGGAGTGGAACATAGCAAGGTGCTAGAGGAAACTATACTTAAGTGTACATAACAAGGAACTTTATAACTTGTTTTCAGCTCAGAAAGTTCCCGGGTTGTGTGGTCAAATGTAGGCGTATTATGATGATAAGGACAATGTTCCCATGGTGGATTTCAGATTTCATCAGGTACAATTAAAAAAGTGAAAGAGACTCTCTCTTGAATGGTATTTATAGATCGAGAGTAATAATAAATCTCTTAGCCTTGGATAATGTGGAGAGTGTTTGAAACGAAAGGATAGAATTATGTAATTTGTGTCAATAGGTGTCATTTCTGAAGGTGTTTCTCTAACATTGATTCAGTGTTGCTCTTTGCTGTGTATGTGTGTGGGTTGTGTGAATATGTAACTATGTGCAAAATAAGAACAAACTATCTTTTAAAGCCATGGTTTTGTAAATACATATGATTATCATACAACATGCTCTTTGTCTAATATAGATGTCCATAGACAAGGGATTTGATAGCATTGTGTGGACATGCAGATAGATAATATGCATCAATATTCGTTGAAGCGCAATTACTTTTCAATACATTGAGGAGGCTGTTTTGTTTTTTTTACAGCACGACATCGTTTGAAATGTCTGTCTATCACATCTCCTTTGGTTTGTGCTGACTATTTTCCTGTTTTCAGTTGTTTTGCATTTCAGCCAAAATCCTGTCCCGCTGAACAAAATTGCTATCAAATGTGAATTATTAGACTGTTTGTGAAGATGGGTGGATTAAGTCAGTTTTTGTCCTTGTAATATCATTTGATTTAATTAATATTTATAGAATACTTTCCAATACTTCATATTTCCTGGAGAAATTAAGTTCTAAGTCCGTTTGTATCTATTTAGATTTATTAACATTGTCTTTCTTTTTACCAGCAATAGGATTTGATGGATGGCCAAACCAATAGGAAGTAGCCCAAGAAAAGGCACTCTTTGATTTCAGACAGGAACCTAAAACCCAGTGCACAGATCATCTAAAAGTTGGCCGTATGTCCTTTTGAAGCCATTTCACACCATAATAATAATAATAATAATAATAATAATATAGTAATGTTTCACTATACCAATTAAGTGTTTCCCTGTTTTTTTAAGACCATTCGTGTGATTGGCTTGGCATGTGTAAACAGTTATCCTTTTCTTAGATATAATTTTATTAGACATTACATAACATGGGTTTGTTTGGTGCTTGTTATTTGTTGGCCAGCCTCATCTCGTCTGAACATTAGGAAAAGAGAAAGGATGTATGACAGACAAACTGTTTTTGAGTTGCCAGACACGGGCAGTGACTTTAATTCTACAATCCAACTGTTGGTAATCAGTTCGAAAAATAACCAGCTGACCTGTGGCTGTTTGAAATGGAAAAAAAAGTTAAGTGTTTTCCCTGTCTGTTTTGAAACATATGTTGTTTTTAAAACAACTAAGTATTATTGTTGGAGGGGCTGCATCCAAAACTGTAATAAAATATTAGCAGTCTGTCTCTATAAAACATATTGAATAAATGTTCTTTATAGTAGGCTATGTAAAACCATTAAAAACTGAAAAATGTGTTTTTAAATAGGTTTCATGAAATGAAAACGAATAATGTACAGAGGATTAATACCATACAGTCAATAAGAGAAAAAAAAATAAAGAGAATAACAGTCCCTAATCAGCAAAAGGAAATAAATCTCTGTAATATTATGGTAAGAATACCTGAATATTATTGTTTGTTTGTTTAATTGCCTGGAAAATGGTAATTCTGTGAAACTAACCTAACCAAAAACACAGAATAGTATTATAAGTTCCTGGAATGCAAATAATTGTTTGGTTTGTATGTGTACAATAGTTGTAAATAATAAAAGTGTTTCAATTGTTCTGTGTGTGCCTTGTAGTTCATTTAATCTTAAATTGATATTATGGTCAGGTTATTACAAAAGTTAGATGGTTAATCAATAATCATCTGCATTTAATTGTGTTGTGTTAAAGAACAGTTGGGTGACACAAAACCAACAACAACATTAAATCCGTTACGTCATATCAAATCGACCGATGTCATCCAAAATGTTGCCAGGGAGTTAGCAAGGTACGCTACTGGTGTTCGGTTGCACACGAATTGAAATGTTCGGAGAATCAGAATTTTGCATCGCCATCGCTTATTATTTTTTTCTGTTGCTTTAGGTAATATTTAATATAAATTATTATTACCTAGGAATGAGTTTTGTTCATCGAGACAATCGCTTTGCTGGCTAACCTAAAGTAGCTGGCTAGCAAGCTAGCTAACGTTATCTGCCTAGCCAGCTAGTTGATAGACGTTCTTTGTTTTCCTCGTCTATGTGGTAGCTAATGATGTTAGACAGCTGCTTGACATGCACAAATTGTCAAAACGTCAAGGTTAGAAAAACTAGGTAATGTGAGCAAACTTACATGCTCTAACACGAAATAGATTTCAGGTAGCAAGCTATGGTGTATTATAAGTTCACTCGGAAGACAACCTTTTTGTGAATTTGCCAACGTTAATTACCTAACAAGCCACAGGCAAGTTTAGCTAGCTCACGTAACACGACAGTCTTGCTCACAAATTGGCAAGCTAAAGTAGACGAACCAGGACTGACAAGGAGAGGATATGGGCAATTGTCTCAAATCACCAACGTCGGACGATATATCTCTGCTTCACGAATCCCAATCAGACAGAGCAAGTTATGGAGACGGGACAGATACAGATCTGGAGCCACCCCCGCCTTACCAGGTGAGAGAAGGAGCTGCCACTCTTTACTACAACAACAATACCTTACAATTGCCGATTACATGCAAGGGAGACTTTTTGGTTCCGCACACTGCAGAGTGTTTGGCATATTTGTCAGTATTGGACAAAACTGTTGACAAGGACAGTTCAATTTTGCTAATGAAATGCATGAAATCTGCCATAATTTTTAGCAAATCTATCGTTTTAAATTGAAAAGATTTTCGCTAGACTTTATAGCTGAATACATTTTAACTGTAAGCAATACCATTGTAGACATTATTCAAATCAGCATTAAAAATGATTCACTTCAGTTTAAGAGACTGATGAGACTGGGGTGGCACAAAGGCCCATAGAGTTTGTGACCGATAATATAATTAAGCTAATGACAAAAGGTTGGTCAGGACTTAATTGGTTTCCCCAAACATCAACATTTCTTATCTCTGAATAGTTTAAATGATTGGTTTTGTGGTTAATAGACATTTATTTCCATGGCACGAAATGTAGGTCTTAGTCTTCACCTAACAATAGCAGCCCCTGCCCAGTCACAGAGAAAAAACACATCACTTGTGTGACCCACTAAAGGGTTCTAAATGGGTCTGCCAAGAATGTCCCGACAGAGCACTTTTTCTCCAGTCTAAATGGAGAATAAAGGGTATTTCAGAACCCAGGCTTTGAAAGTTAACCCCATATGTTCTTTTTTTCAAGTTTTGTCTTAGGTGCGTTTCACTCCAAATTGCATTTGTGTAACAGTTCCAGAAACTGTATTGCAGTTGGCTGCCAATGCTCCCTTAGAACTTCAAAGATAACAGGCCAAACTCAATAACTCTTATCCAAATCCAAAAATGTCAATCCATTATCATAGTTTTATGCAGCCCACAGAGCAAGGATGCAGAGGAGGTGTTAGAAATAAAAGTTTTGAAAAATGTTTTCTGTTTTCGTTAGAATAAAGAACAGACTCCCATTTCCCTTCCTGTTTTGTCTGTGATTCAGGAGCAGGCCAACATGCCCTTGTACCATCCGACGCCCAGCCAGGCCCGTCTGGCCACCCAGCTGACGGAGGAGGAGCAGATCCGCATCGCCCAGCGCATCGGCCTCATCCAGCACCTCCCGAGGGGCGTCTACGACGTGGGCAGCGACGGCTCTGAAAAGAAGATCAGAGAGTAAGCCTTAACGGGGTCCCAGGTCAAACCGGGGCCACATACAAGACCCACCTTTTAACACTTATATCGATAGTGTTTACACCGTATTCATATCCACTGTATTTATATCGCACTGTTTTATATACCTACCCTATACTGTGCCATATATCCGCCTATATATGTTCATATCAATATTTGTTGTCGTACATGTATATATACAATTTACCACTATTTTGCGCTTATCTGGTTAGATTGCAAACTGCATTTCGTTGCCTCAGTACTGTACTGCAATGACGATAAAGTTGAATCTAATCTTCTCTTCCCGGTGCCTGGTCTGTTTTGCAGGTGTGTGATCTGTATGATGGACTTTGTGTACGGCGACCCCATCCGGTTCCTGCCTTGCATGCACATCTACCACATGGACTGCATCGACGACTGGCTGATGCGCTCCTTCACCTGCCCTTCCTGCATGGAGCCCGTAGACGCCGCGCTGCTCTCCACCTACGAGACCAACTGACCCCCCCCAGCCACCCCCCCAACCCCCCCCCAACCCCCCCCCCCCCCCCCCCCCCCCCCTAGCCGTCGACCGTCCTACACTGAACTCCTCTACGGCCTTCTGCATAACTGCCTGCCTTCCTCCCTTCCCCAGCACAACCCTATCTAGATTTCACTAGGCTTATTCGAGCCCCCCCATCCCGGCCCCCCCAAACTCTAAACCGTGTGTGAACAGCCCCTGTCCTCTCTACCCATACCGTTGTCCGCTCTCTTTCCTAAGAGGAGCGGCGCGTTGTTTCGCTGTTGACACAACCAGAGACTATGTGAACACTAGTGATGACAACAGCACAGCGAATGTGGGCTCACCCGTCCAGTGACTCTGAAGGACTGGTCCATGGCGACCGGCCACTATCACGCCTGCATGTGTGTGTGTGTGTGTGTGTGTGTGTGTGTGAGTGTGTGTGTCTTTACGTGTGTGTGTGTCTGTGCTGTGGTAGGTAGTTGTTTGGTGTGGCGGTGTATAAGACCGGGCTTGCCGACAACGGCGCGTTTCGCTGGCCCGGATTGGACGAATCCGAGGTTGCCATTCGAGCAGGTCTCGGTGGTATCCCATCTCATCCCAGTTCCGGTTGCTGCATCGGGTAGCACTCTGGGGAAGAGCCCTCTCATCTAGACAGGGCCATGAATGTGCCGCCGGAGTCCATCGGAGGCGACATTTGGGAAAACAATAAGGAAAGTACACTGTGCCTCATTTCATCACTGGTGGCAAGGCCACTGGAGAGCCTGGTCTATGTCTATGTGTCTGTACAGACGGAGAACTACCCTGTTACAGTGGGAAAAGAGAAATATGCACATCTCTGATTTATTGGAGAGAAGCGGGAGATTTAGCTTTTGGTTTATTTTTTTCTTCTGTCAGTCAGACTTTCCATTATATCATATTGGCTCCACTGCCACTTGCCACTGCAAATGGCCCGAAGAAAAAAAAAGTTGAATAAAATACTAGTATGAGCCAGTGAAAAATATGAGCAGTCACTTTCCGTAAGGATAATATGTTAAACCAGAAGAGTCAACTTAGCTGTCTGCCAATGTAAAGGGCTCATTTGTGCATGGGCAGGTGGATCAGTCTAATCTAAAGTTAGGAATGCTTGCACACACATGTATCTGATCCAGAGATTTGCACTTTACTTATAGGACAATAACGGAAACATTATATTAATATATAAATATATATACCTATAACCTTGCACTATCAATATTATTTCTTTCCTTTTTTTTTTGCGTTGCAGAAGTTGTAATTGGTAATGCTTTATCAATGGTGTTGATGGTCATTCGCCCCGTTGAAGTAATTGAGAATATATAGTCAAAGAGTTGTGTGATACCGTAGTGTGAACCTTTGGTTTCGTTCTGCCTAGTCTTGATCCTTGTGTGCGTATGTTTGTGTGGAGGTGAATGGGACAGAGGTTTGCTCTTGTATTGGGATGAAAGTCTGTCAACTTGTAGTTGTTATGAAAACACACACCCTTGGATAAGGAAATGTCCACAATGCAAAGCTCTGTTGAATGAGTTACACTTCAGAGCTATTCCTCAAGTTCCTGAACTTGTTTGGCCACCTTCCTCTTATCAGGAGCTCAACACACACACACACACACACACACACACACACACACACACACGCACACACAGGTGTAACTCTTATTAACTTGTTGCACACCTGGTTGCTACCCAGCCTCAATGTTTGTTCAGGATCTTGGTTGACTTTATGCCTGAGTTCAATATGCAACAACAAAATATGACTTGCTAAAAATGTTGAGGAACATTGCATAGAAAGCCTCGCAATTTCAAAGTAGAGCAGCCTAAACATATACTTAATTAACTTTGTACAGTATAAGTACTGTCAAAATTGGACAGTAATGCTTAGATGGTTACCAACTATCCAGGTGCATGGAAAGACAATTCTATCTGGCTTATGGATGTTTATTTTCAATATCCACTTGGTCACCAACATTGCTTCTAGGTTTTAATCATCCTTAAATACACTGTATGATTAACACAATTTAGCTTTAATGGTGTTTGTTGGTTGCCAGGTAGCAAACTGGGCTGCAGATAGTTATATAGGTATGATTACATTTGACAAAGTCATCCTTTTTGCACTCGACCCATTGGTTTACGTCCTTTCCGTACGATTGTTTAACTGCCCGTGGTTTCTCAAAGAGATGGACCACATTTACTATTAAGCCTTTACACTGGTTGTCGACTAAATATGCAAGCCTCTGTCCTGTCCCGTTCCGATGGTGTTCTAGTGAGAAACCTTTGTCTAATGGTGACAATTACGTCTGAGATAACACCCTTTTTCATTTGGCATTGTTTTGCAGTGGTTTTCAACTTTGGTTTCTTTTTCTTTTTTTTTTCTGTTTTTTCAGGACTCTGAAAAATAAATGTTACCTTCTATATTCTTGTTTTGGAAGGCTAACCAGCCTTTGTGTAAAACACAAAATAAAGAAGAAGGCACACACCTGTGTGGTTATGTTGTGTATTGGGAAACAAATCAGCAGAATCTCATCAAAACAAAAATAGTGCTTTGACTAAGACTTAGTTTTCCCAAGCCCTCATGGCGTGTGGACAATAATTCACTATCCCAGGCTTTCCACTAGGATGCAGTGGCAACTTGTTATTCCTATTTGACCCATTTTTCTGTACACAGTCCTTGTGTTCTCTCTAATTGCAATAGTCACAGTCCTGCATTTGTTTTGGCTGGCAATGAACAAACGAACACTTCATGACTTTTCTGTTTCGTGCTGGTGTGATGAGTTGCCTAGTAGCTACTCCCGACCGTTGCAATCTGCCTATTTGTTCCACAGCTTAAACAGTAACGTCATTAATAGGTAAGACCGGCTTACTCGTACTGCGCTGAGCTGAATGGCTTGAGATGGTACAAAGAAAGATTACAATTGGGCAATGTTTAATAAAGCAGGTCTTAGGCAAAAGATTTTAGTTGCAAAATACTAACTGTGACTCATGAACTTTGACCAAAATGAATGGGGAATCTCATTTTATTATGGCAACATTACATCTATGTGACTGACCGCTATTGTACGTGCCTGATAATGCTGCATTATCATACCATTATTATTTCTCTGAAAAACAATGCTATACCTACTTGTGACTTGCAGGTACCACTTACATATGCTCTCAACATACACACACTTTAAAATCAAGCAGTATTTTGATTTCAGTTTTTTACAATTGCATCCCGGAAATGCTTACGTGAAACAGCAGCATGTCAACCAATGTGAATCCCTTGATTTCCATTTCCTGAAAATGGCTGAGGGAACGGGCTAATCGTGGTTCTAGTGGTGGTACTGATTTTGTTTGAATGCGGGGACCACTGTTCAATTACAAACAATAGCTAGAAGAATCCCTGATGCCAGCAGGTTTTATTCACACAGTGTTGATACATTTTCATGCAAATAAATGGACTCTTATCCGACCCTGAATCATAGGTTGCAGTCAGAAAAGAATTTAAATCGTGCTTGTTGTTCAATCATTTGCATTTTTTCTTTACGCAATGCTGAAAGTTATTTAGAACTTTTTTTATTGTTGTGCCGAGTTAATACCTCCAAAAGTCACCACTCGTGGCCACTTTAAGGTTTGTACATTCCATGGAAGGTGACGGGCATGGTGATTTCTACCTCGGCCCTGGCCACCTCTGACAGGTCCTTAGCATTGAGGATTAGCAGGTAGCCTGGTCTCTGGGCCCCAGGAGCCACCACGATGGTCAAAATAACACCTGCGGAGCACAGAAAGAGTCCCCGGTTAGGTCAGCCACCTGCCGTAGCATAGCGGAGAAAGCCTGCGTCAGCCACTCCACAGGTTTGTTGGGTTGCCGTTATGCACCGTACCGTCGTCTTCATCAACAGCGTCAGGGGTGCGCACGAACAGTGGCTCTGAAGGGTAGGAGTCGGGCTCCTGCCACACCCAGGTCTCCTTGGTCTTCACGTTCAGTTTGCAGATCTACGTGAAAGAAAACCGTCAAAAAAGGCCGAGTAATCAGACTGTTGGATGACAGCTGCGGACACGGTGAGATTCGGTGGTCGTCTGTCCGCCCACGGCTAAAGGAGGTGCCACCTACCCTGTCAGGAATGAAGTGGTTGAGGCCAAGACCATAGGCATATGAGTAGTTCTTCCCACCATACCTCTCGTAGTTGATCTGAGGGAACTCAAAGGCTGGCAAAGGAAACGGTAGGGACAGAAGATACATCAGGCATTGTATTTGTGATGAATAACAGCGCTATGCTCAATTATTTAAATGAAAAAAATATGAAACATAAACACGAAACATAAACACGTATGGCACTGAGGGCACATTTTGACCATGTGAATTGGTGGAATTGGGAATTGTGTGATCCCGGCCGTTGCTTCTCACCTTGACGGGGCCCTGAGAACAGCACCTCCGGCTCCAACCAGATGGTGCCGTCCGTGCGCATTACCGCTGTGGCTGTGGTGTACGGCAAGCTGATCAGGTTCTTACCCTGCTCTTCCTGCATCCCAGAACAGTTGTTTGTTAGTGTGTGTGTGTG
The DNA here is from genome assembly GCA_017639675.1 of Aplochiton taeniatus. Taxonomy (NCBI): domain Eukaryota; kingdom Metazoa; phylum Chordata; class Actinopteri; order Galaxiiformes; family Galaxiidae; genus Aplochiton; species Aplochiton taeniatus. The sequence continues at coordinate 12,888,663 of CM030189.1, forward strand.
TGTGTGTGTGTGTGTTCATTTGCAAAGTGTGTTGTGAGTAAAGGCAGAGAACAGTAGGGAAAAACCTAGAATGGGTCACCATTGACACGGTTTCTTGCCAAGGTCATGAGGTACCGTTGCGATGACGGGAAAATAAAGCCCTGACCTTGTGGATGTCCAAGGGGATGACGTATCTGCGGACCTCCGGCTGGGGCGCCATCATGGCTGCCTTCTTCACTTCGTCCCAGTTCGCCCTCAGGTTGGCCAACCACAAGTAGTTGTACACAAACTCAAAGCTTCAAGGAAGTAAAAAGATGTGTGTGACTTGACAAGCCGGGTATATTTTATAGTATTGCACAATGATAAATAGATATTACTGTACTTTAAAATGTAATTCTTTGGGCAAGCCTCTTTTTTTAACCTCACAAAATTTGTTTGAGTAAAATTGACGTTGGGCCTAAGCCTATGGCTGACCCTCTGTTAACCAGCTTGACTGGTTGTCATGAACAAGTATAGCTTTATCTATAGCAAGAGACACCATTGAAGTGGCACAAGGGACCGTGTTGCTGTCCATCCTACTAATTGTAATTCAATGTCTTTACTTGATTCAATGTAGTTCATACATTTTGTGATTTAACATAAAGTCTGGGTTTTGACTACAAGTACTCTGGACAGAATACCTCCTGTATGATCACAGGTTGACAGAACTCACCCCCTATCAAAGCCTTCGTAGAGGCTGTACACACTCAATGGGTCCTTACCCTTTCCAGGCACACAGGTCAACGACGATAAAGCCTTGGTCCTCATAGGTGTTGATGTGGTGGAAGAGGTTGATGGCCGACGTCCTGAACTTATGATCTATGTACTCTCCAGGATCCTTCTTAGCAATATGGAACCATGTCTGTGAAATGGGAAAAGTCCACCCAAAAACATGATTTAGAAGCAGTTTAATAGTCAAACGTGAGGGAGGGGCTTGTGCTACTGTAACATATTGTCCTTTCTAACCAATATTCCCAGAGTATTTACCCCGAGAGCCTCATTGGACTCGAAGCAGTCCATGTAGTTTGAGCCTCGGATGCTCCAGGCGCTCAGGAACTTGAGCAGGTTGATCTTCACGGGGGTCTCCACAAACACGAAGTAGTTGTCCGACATCCCAAAGCTAAGGATGAAATGGAGACACCCAACTTAGGGACCGGTGGTCGCTCAACTAAGCCAAGCTCTGGCACCACAGCACGGCAACGAAACAGACCTGTGCACGTAGGATGGCTTGAACCGCTCGGCGCTGGGGAACTGCACCACCACCTTGCACTTCTCAATAGGGTCCGACTTGTCTGGGTGGGGGGGGGAGGCCAAAGAACGACGGTGACATTCGATAAACCGATAAACCGTGTGTATTGTGACCCTAACAATAATATTAAACTTCTACATGCTCTGGTGCATCACCAACCTTTCTGTGTGGGTGGTGTCTTGACGATGTTGTAAGCTAGAGTCGCCCCCTTGCCCATGCAATTACCAATGTTGTACACAGTTCCATCTCGTTCAATGTGGGGGTGGGCAGTTACGCCATTGATGTTGACATAGTTGCACAAGTCAACCTGTATTTTAATGAGGCACAATGAATTGTCATTCCAACAAAGACATACCAGTGTGACAATTCTGTATGGTAAATACATCCATTATATATTTATTTTAGAAGCGGTACCTTTTTTAAGGTCTCCAGTGTGTCCGTGTTGACCTTAGTGATGTAGTTTGTTTCTGTGACAGCATAATAATCTTCACCAATGGGATACACATTCACCAAGCAGTTGTCTGTTACCTCAACACCCTTGAAGTAAGAGAAAAACCTACACACACAAACACACACGCAAACCTCGAGTAATCAACAAACCCAGAGACTGAATACATTTAATCAAACCAAATCAAGTCCTGAATATCTTCATGGGATTCATTTCTGTGAAAGTTTTATGTTGCACTCATGAACCTATTATTTATATTAATATTTAAAAGGTTACTACAATTCTTGCTTCAATTGCTTTTCTATTTTCTCTCAATGGTGATGCTGAGCACTTACCTAAGCATTAAAATTGCTTTGCAATATAAAAAAAAAATATTATAATTACTATTATTACCACAGACAGCGGATATCACAATGAGAAAGTAACCCCACAGAACCAAAGGAAAAGGACACAGAGTGTAGACCAACCTGGAAAAAATGTTTTTGCAGGGATCAGGGTAAGCAAAAGTGCCAAACTCAGTGATCACAACACGCTTTTCTGTGATGGCTCTCACATAAGCATCTGTTTTGACAAACCTAAGATAAAGCAATGGTTTGAATTGTTAATCAACACAACACCATCAGGGGATCCAATAAACACCATCTGTTACATTTTCGAGAAAAATCTCTTTAAGAAAGTTAAATACAAACAGGAACTGCTAATACTTATACTTGTTAGACAAAACAGCAATCAGATAAAAAGGGTTGTCTTACTTGCGGAAGTAAGTGACCTGCCCGTTCTTGAAGTCAAATTTGTGCATGAGGGCCTGGCCATCAAAGAGATGGTAGAAGGGCTCATCCCCCACCTCAAACAGGCCTGGTCCCAGACGCAGAAGACTCCCCCTCAGAAATGAAGGAATCCTGCCTATAGATAAGATCCTGCATTAATCAATACCTTCTGAAAAACCATCAGTCATACTGACAGTGTCTACTCAAGCTTAGAAGACCATTTTATCTAACCAGTGTCCGCCTTGTTGCACGTTTATTTTTTGGATACATACTATAGGAAACTATGAATTGGTGTAGTGTGTAGAACAAATTATAAGACAGAAGAAAGAAAAAAACAAACCTGTGACAATCGCTGGAATGGGCTCTGAAAGCTCCTCACATGTCTCAAAGATCTTCTTGTAGGAGCCAGCAGGGTGCTCAAATCTGTTGTTTCCCAAAGAACACACTAGTTTGCATTGCCTTAAAAGCACTTGGGCTGGAAATTCAGCTACACATTTGTTTCACAGTATACTAGTATGAAAACCACTTTTTCTAAAGAAGCACAACAGTGAATTAGAAAATAAGCTTTCATTCAAAGAGAATCTGGGTACGAATAGAAGTGAGCTTTAGCTCTTTGTCTTTACAGTGGTATCTAGTTTGCCAGAACAACAGCACCCTGTGTGCAGAGAGTTGTATGTGTCATTATAAGATAGAGGTAAAATTTCCTGGGCAGCAGCCTTTTTTAATTCCCACTTACCGACTAACCATGGTTCCTCCTTCTGATAAGAGCAAGCAAAGACACTCACAGGCAGTCCCTGGTCAAATCTGAACCAGAAGTATTGGCTCTTTCTGTGGATGTAGGGTATTTATACGTATAGCTATTTTACCGGTCACTGCCCTGAGTGACTTAAACCATTCTACTGACCAATAAGGTTTCACGGCGAACAAGAATGCTATTGTGCCAAGATCCTCAGCGTGCTGATGGCCACACACTGAAAACGGATTTATTCTACTGAACATTTCACTAAATCACAACTGTGTCTGGCAAGTGTGTTGCAATGTTACATGTGATCGTTTCTCTATTACTCATTGTGAGCTCTCAAGGATAACTTGATTCAAAACAATATGGCTTGTGACATAACAAAATGGCGTGAATATAGACATATGTAAACTTTTTCTTTATTTGGTACAGTCCGGTGCGATGCATATTCTTTTATTTCACTTTTCCCAGCATGACTTCAAAGTCTGTTTTCTATTGTCGAGGACAATGAATCCCATGCAACAGCAATTTGTGGACATAGAGCTTGCCATGAAACACAATCCTTTGCACCATTTGCCATTCACAGCTTCCATACATTAATATGTACCTCACATACACTGCTTTGCTCAGTCAAGTTGTGTCAATAAATAAGGAGCGACAGTACGGAAGAAGAAGAAGAAGTCAATTGAATCAAGACAAAGTTAGAAAGGAATTAATGAATGAATACCAATTAGGTAGCAAGAAAACATCATCCAGTTTGATTGTTTTTAATACCAGCTGTATTTGCATTTCTCACCACAGCAGCTTAATCCAAGAGGGGATTATGCATGGACATGGGCTGATCACAAAAACAACATTGTTCTTTAGTCTCTTGAGAAAAAGCACCATTAGTTTAGCCCAAAAGATCTGTGTTGGTGAAACAGCAGTGATTGGGCTCATCCTGCAGTTTCAAAACACTCAAGACTTAATCAGGCAAATGTACAAAGAAATGTTGTTCTATTTAAAGACACGTTTCAATGAGCATTTAGATCCACAAGTTGCTTATTAATGATGCTAAGAATGGGGCCTCTAAAAGAATGGAATTCCTTAAGGGAGGATACCATGGGCTTATAAAAGCCACGACCAGTGAAATGGCTGGAAAAACTCAGGTCAGCTCTCATCAGAGCAGTAACAATAGGCTACTCTCAGAAAACGTGATGTGTGAAGTTGGCTCGAGGTGGATTGTTATAAGTTTTATAACCAAAGAAACACGTCACTGCTAAGCTCTGAGACGAAAATCTGTTGTTAACCAATGTACAAAAGAGAGTAGGAGCTCAGTGGAGAATTCATGGTCAGCTTGAGTTTCACAAATAGACCGGCCTTAAACCAAAATCCCATTTGGTCATGCTTTAGTATTGTATCTGTAATCATTTTTAGAATAAAAAATAGTTGCCATTAGAGAAGGTACAACATAGATATAAATATATTAACATAGTTCGGCAGGAGAACCAAAAGTCAGTATTAATGTTACAATTAGAAGGTCTGGATTGAAATACGTTGTGATCTTTATAATCACTGTAATCATAACGGACAGGTAGCTGAAATAGAGTTCAGTTTATTGCCATTTTGTCATTTCAACCATAATCATGTACCATAATGTTAAGTATGCAACTTTGACCAATTCATAAAGACAACCAGATTATCATTTTGCTATCATATTGTTTTTTTTTATACAGAAGCAATGACATATTACACATGATTTGACTATAAAAATCCAACAATTATGGTCCTTTTAATACATTATAATGCAGTGTAATAATCTTTAGAGACTTAAACCAAATTTATCAGAAAAATAGGGTGCCACAGAACAGGCCCTAATCAGCCTCTGTAATCAACCCTTATGGTTGGTGGCAGTGGCTCTGGATGACTTACTTAAGCTTTAATGAATTAACATGATAAATAGGCTTATGTGTCCAATTAAATTGTTCAGCGGGTTATTTTCTTCTGACATCCCCGTTGGGCTCCTGTAGGCTTACCTGAGTCAGATCACATGGCTCCTTATGATGCCTAAATTAGCTAGATTTCCCACACCGTAAAACACATTATTATTATTATTAGCTATAAATAGGTGATTGTTTTCATATTTTAAATTATCACAATACTTAAAAAAAATATTTCACAGGCCCAGTTATTTCCCCCTTTTTAAGAAATAGCAGTGCTTGCTGGCGAAATATAATGGCATCATCATCAGGTTGGGTGAGAGATCTGAACCTATTGCGATGAAATTGTAGGTTTCAATCATTAAATTGAATTCAAATAAATAAATAAAAAATACGTTGAAAAGTGCACACTTAAGGAGCTTTGTCTTTGTGTCTGATTGGAGGGTAAGTGCGACCTCTAACGGCCATGAACTTCATGTTTGTGTCTGCAGAACTAACAAAACGCAATACTTAAGTAAAATAGTAATCTTTATCTATATGAACACAAATGTCAGTGACATGTGCATATTTCTGTGTTGGTAACATTGACAGTATATTATAAGGGTTGGTAAATTAAACTAGTAGCAATCTGGCAAAATCATGGGGCTCTGCTTGTTGGCTTTTTGCGGCCTGCGGCAGGGACGGGAGCTTCTTTTGCGCATGCGTCAGTGATTGGTCAACATGGCGACCAGATGCAGTGCGTTGCGATAGCTAGCTAACTAGCTAACGTTAGCTACGGAGCTGAAAGTTCGAATTATTTGGTTATCGTCCTAGTTTTCCCACTTCACCGCATACGATAATACGTTCTTTGTTTAATTGTTTTTATTTTAATACATTCATTGTATAAAAATGAATTGCTCTACAAAGGTAGTTCAAGTGACAAATGTGTCACCAAGCACGACCTCCGAGCAGATGCGAATGCTATTTGGATTTCTTGGAACCATTGAGGAGCTGAAACTGTTTCCACCTGAGTAAGTTGTTATTATATTTCATCGAGGCACTCTGTCGACCGTGTTTCTGCATGAAATTGATAGGTTTATAAATACACAATATTGTTTGTTAGATAACGACATAAGCTGCAGTTGTTGGTGTTCCGCCAGGCCCAGGCCTGCCAGGGATTCTTGGCATCAGACAAAGTAATGTTAGCTAACACGTTAAGCAGCCATCGTAGACTATGCTACATCAAGGACTAACAACTTTGGTCTCCAGGAGAATGCAAGTGTTGCAAATTCAAAAAGAGAAGAACATGTTTCAATGCGAAACGTAGCTACTTTTACTATCAATTTATAGTACACACATTCTATTCAATATTTGTCGATACACACTTCATGTCCCTGGTACTATTAGGTTAAGCCTACGAGGAAAGAAGAATCTCATCAGTGTACCTTTTCTCCCCTGACCATTTGGGTGACTAATATACATTTGTTAAACTTCCTATCAATGTTTTTTTTGTTTGTTTGTTTCTTCCAGTGATTCGCCTCTACCAGTGACTTCCCGTGTCTGCTTTGTGAAGTTCCAGGAGCCAGAATCAGTTGGAGTGTCTCAACATTTGACCAACACTGTGTTTGTGGACAGAGCACTGATTGTTGTCCCATTTGCTGAAGGTTGGTCCTACATTTCCCTCCCCTAAAATAAATTATAAATACAGTGCCACTATGACATTAGAGCAAAAGCACCACTAATCTCTCAAACTATGAAGTGTAAAATGAGTAGTTTGAGTCACTACTGATCGCATATGTTGAGCAGGTGAGGACATAAGGACAGTTTTTAGCGATCAATAATGCCGCATTACTCTCCCACCCGGTTATGAGAGAGGTGTCAACTCAGATTCTAAGAGAACTGTGGTAATTTAAGCAAACCTTTAATTACAGAAATTGTTCTCCGACACGACCACGGCAATGTTGCCATTCCGGTTTTTTATTTTCACACAATGCACTTAGTTGAGACGCTGAGGACGTAAATGCTTTTTCTGTGATGTTCAAAAAGCAGATTGCGCCAGTCTGTAAGTCGGCTTTAGGCACCTGGACCTGAACATGTCCACCAACGGGGAGGACCACAGTCGGCAAAGAAGAATGACTTGATTTTTGCAAGAAAAAAAAAAGCATAACCATGTATTTCTTTATCCCCCAAATTGGACTATCTTCTGTTAAACTTTTCTCTGTTATTTGTGTGTGTGATTTTCGTAGTGGAGAAGGCAAAAGCAGAGCCCCCTCCTTGATGACTGAAAGTGGTCCTCTGCCTGTCAACAGGGAGATTGTATACAATTGCAAAGACCAGCAAGCACTCAAGTCCCCCTCCCTCCCTCTCTCTCTCTCTTTTTGTCTGTCACCTATTCTCTCCTTCTCTAATTTTCTCCTTTCTAGGTATTATTTACAAGTGTTGTTTGCAGTAGTTTATATTCAAAACAGAATTCATTACGCCCCTACTGGGTTAAAATTTTTTCTAGTTTACATTTGCTAAATTCTGCAACAGCAGAATCTGCAAGGTACCATACAGGAAAGGACAGTTGGAATCGAATCAAACTTCTGGATAGGTTTATTTAGGCTAATGCTGTTTAGTGAGGCTATATACCTATTTTGACAGCTTTATATGGTCCAATGAAGTATAATTGTTTTGGATCCGCATGGTAAGAGTTTAAGCAAAATGTCTACACCGAGAGAGACTAACTTGTAAGATGCCCTACTCATCTTATGAGACAGCTGGTGTTGGTTTCACTTTTAGGCACCTGAACCAATTAGGGATGGGGGTGTGACCAGTCGACTTGTTGAGGGAGGACCTGCAAGTAAATTATTAAAATAGTGCATGGTTCATCTAAATTTCATAAATCCAAAACACAAACAAAAAATGGTGCTTTCTACCACTAGGCACAGCAAATATTTATTGATGCATCAGGTACTTTTTTATTGTCTAAACCTGTACGTTTGCTTGTTTTGGATTAAGTAGTCGACTAATGAATGTCATAACCCATCCCTGGTCACCATCAATCTAGATTAAATTTCGGCCCTGTGAACGAAACACTCGTCACTTGAGTCGTGTCAATAATCAGGTGTGACAGAACAACCAAAGCTACTGTTATGTTGTTGTTCGTTGTGTTAGATATACACTCCTCATGACATGATTTTAGTTCAGTACTCTCTCTATAACAGTGGTCTTTCTTTTTTTGTTATTGTGTTTTACAGTTCTTTTTCCTGGCTCAGCCAGTGCTGTATACCAGGCCCTGCTGAAAATACCACCTACGTTTTGCCTCCTGCAGCCAAATTCTCACTCTCTTGTGCGCTCTTTTTGAATGTTTTTGTCTGTGTTTGTGTGTGTGTGTGTGTGTGTGTGTGTGTGTGTGTGTGTGTCTCTCTCTCTCTCTCTGTGTGGGTGTGTGTGTTAAAGTTAGGATATGTTCATGTAGATTTTTATAATCACTGCAACTGGATTTTTTCTTTTTTTTTTAATGGAGGTGGGTGGTTTGGGCTGGGCAGGTCATTTTTGATAGCTGTTACGGTATACAAAGTATACAGTTATTTAACAAAGGCAAAATACATCAAACACAAAGATCATCAATACTATTCTATGATTTGACTATCAGTCTAATTGGCTAATGTGTCCTAGGTTGTTTACAGGTAAGGCAATACAAAGCCTATAGCCTCTAAAGAAACATTTCTTTACCCCAAACGCTCAGATTTCTTTTGTTAGTGTTTATATCATTGATTGTGATTCTGGTAAGTTGAAACTGTCAAACATGTACAGAATGACATGCCACATCTCTGAAATTCTCTTGTGTTTTGTGTATCTCGATTTTTCTCTGTGTGCTTTTAGTAGCGAAGCCGCCAACGTGAGTCGCTTGTTCAGTAAACATCTTTATGAAAATTGAGAGCACACCCCACTGGAGAAGCCGCTGTGCTTGCTAACGTTTGGTTCATGACTTAGAAAACAAGTTCAGGTGATAAATTCTTGGCAGTGTTCATTGGAGTAGTGTGCTTTCCCCCCCAGCCTTAGTTATGACTACTGCAATGATTTAATTGATAAAAGCCAAGCCTTCTCAGATGTAGTCTCTGTCAAAGGTAACTGTACCGAGTACCAATGTTAGATGTCAATGAGTCATCTCTTCTCTTTCTCTTGATGCAAACTGTCTCTCCTCTACATCTGGCCACACATCGTCTTCCTTGTCTAAGGCCTGTGTTGTTTCCTCGTAGGCAACATTCCGGATGAAGCCAAAGCTTTGTCCCTGCTGGCGCCAGCAAATGCTGTCGCCGGGATGATGCCCGGAGGAGGGGGACTGCTTCCAACGCCGAACCCAATGGGCAATTCATCGGTACGCTCTTTAAAGTTTCCCGACTGCCTTTAGCTGGTGGAAATGCTAACTCGCCAACGTCAGAGCTGACCTGCCTGTCGACCTGTTGTACTTTACAGTAACCCTAACCCGTTGTACTTTACAGTAACCCTAACCCGTTGTACTTTACAGTAACCCTAACCCGTTGTACTTTACAGATGGGAGGTAATCCTTTCGGCAATCCCAACATGGATCCCATGGCCGCGTTTGGATTCCCAGGGGGCAACATGAATCACCAAGTAGGTGTTGACCCGAGTCGTCGGTGGTAGTGCCCCACAGACTGATGACGTTTGTATGCGCTGAAGGAATTCAGAGTATATAAATGAGATCAAACTTTAATAACCCGAAAGTACATTTCACAGGTTTTACAGCTGTTGCATTGTTAAACAAAGGACAAAATAATAGCATCGAGAGTATTAGTAATTAGGCTTGTACTGTGGGTGCGTACTGAATACATAAAGGGGCCGAAGATTAAGCGTTTAAGATTAGAGTTTGGGGAAGTAATAATACAGATTTGGGTTATTTGCATGTGCAACAATATGGAACCGTTGTAATGTATGTAAGATGACTAGTTTGAAGTGTTTTAATCGGTGAGATAGTAATATGTATGTGTATATATATATTTAGTTTGTTTCTAATGAAATGATTCTCTCGTTAATATTTCTTGTAGTCTCTGGCTGCTGACCAGCTGCTGAAGTTCATGCAGTCTGTTGATCCAAAGTAAGTACCGTCTCTTGAACCAATAGAGACCTCACAGTCTATAATATCACGTTGTAGCAGCAATTCATTTCGGGAGAGGTCTTTAACCGTCCCCGTACATAACTTTCTATGTTTAGAATGAACCCCATGATGGCAGGGATGAACATGAACCCAGGCCTGAAGGCCGACTCGTCCAACAAAGAGATCGAAGAGGCCATGAAGCGAGTCCGAGAGGCGCAGTCGCTCATCTCGGCGGCCATCGAGCCCGGAAGTAAGTGGCCAGGGGGACCGCTCCCTTTTTCTGACGCAGAGCTTTACGTCCTCATGCTAAATTATCCTTTCTTTTGGCAGATAAGGAAAGCAAGAAGAAACACTCTCGGTCCAGGTCCAGGTCACGACGAAGGCGGTCCCGGTCGCGCTCTAGGCACCGGTGAGCATCCGGTCTCGTTCAAGTCACGACAAACATTTCCCCCCCAAACTAAAGGACGGTGGGTTTCGTTTTGAGGCTGGCGATGGTTAACAGCGTTTCTGTGGGCTTGCAGGCGGTCTGGCAGCAGGTCAAGGCGTCGCTCGGCCTCCAGGGGGAAACGGCGCTCCAGGAGCCCACGCAGGAAGAGGTCCCGCTCCAGAGACCGAGGCAGGCGGTCCCCCAGCAAAACCCGGTGAGCCATGTTTTTTTTTGGACCCGGATAGTCCTAATTATCTCCTCTGCAGAGATAACCGGCCATCTGGTTATACGGTTTTCCAACTACTCGAGGCCCGCGTGGAATCTCACTTATGACTTGCCTCGTTCTCAGAGACAGAAAGAAGGAGGACCGGGGGCGAAGGCGCTCCAAGACCCCCCCGAAAAGCTACAGCACCACCAGGCGCTCTCGAAGCATCAGCCGGTGAGTTCAGCTTTTCAGGCCAGTGTTCAGTTGGACCGCTCAGACGAACGTGTTTCGAAATGGTCCGTTATTGCTTGGCTGTAACTCGCCTGTGTCCGTCTGGTTTCCGTCAACGCAGACGACGAAGAAGAAGCCGCACCCTGAGCCGATCGCCGAAGAAATCCCCCAAGAGACGGAGCTCCAGATCTCCCTCTCCCAGGAGGTCGGACATTTCAAATACTTTCTCTGCCGACGCAACAAACGTTAACACCGATAAATAGTCCTTTTTAGGATTTCAGAGTGTCATGAAGGTTGATGTTTCTTTTCCCTTTATCTAGGCACAAAAAGGAGAAAAAGAGGGACAAAGAAAGAGAGAAGGACCGCAAAAGTGATAAAGATCGTGGCCGTGAGGAGCGGGAGCCCTCTACCAGCAAGAAGAAAAGAACCAAAGACAAGGAGAGGGAGAGGGAGAGGAAGTCTGAAGGAGACAAGGGAGACGTAGTCCTCAAGGTTGGTATCTAGTGGTCTGTACACTCTATTAAGGATTTGTAGGTTATGCCTGTGTGCACACTTTACAGCGGTTCCTTGTTGAAAAAAAAAACATATATATATATATATATATATATATATATATATATATATATATATATATATATATATATATATATATATATATATATATATATATATATATATATATATATATTTATATATTTCAATTTGAAACAACCCAGAATTAGAACCCAGCGAAATAAAGCTGCGGTAACATTATTTATACATTTCATAATCCATTTTTTTATTATATATATAAAAAAAAAGATCTCTAAACAGTAGTTAGGAGTTTTGTTGGGCCTGTATGAATGGCGGCGGTGTACACAGACATCTGAAGAGGCTCCGTCTTTGCAGGTCACCAGAGATTACGATGAGGAGGAGCAAGGTTATGACAGCGAGAAGGAGCGAGCGGAGGGGAAGGACTCCGACGACTCGGCCCTGTCCCCGCGCTCACAGGAGGGGAACGGCACAGCGGCCCGCATGGAGGGCAAGGTCAACGGAACGGACGAGCAGCACGAAGAGGAGGATATGGACGTCAGCGATTGATTCTTTTTATTTCTTTTTTTCTTCTCCCCTAACCTAAGTGTTCGCCTATTTTGCCCTGCTAGCCAAATGCTTGAGCAAAGAGCATCCTTCCACGTAGTCGTTCCTTGACGGTAGAGAATATTATTTCATCATGCATTTCAAAAGGGAAACCATTGCTTTCTGCTGTATTTTGGCCCAAATTCCTGTGAACGTTTGTTAATAGTTCTTCGTTTGGTTAGTTTAATATTGGTTGACATTGCTATAACTGTACATTAAATGTTACTAACGTTTTAGTTGATTGGAACTGCAACTGAAAGGATATTTTTGGTCTAGTAAGGGTAAGCGTGAGGATACTGGCATATTTATCTCATTCATTTTTTCTTGTCTGCAATTTGCTGGAAGAAGTCATTTTCACTGTTTTGCACTGTTTTTTTTATTATTATTATTTTTAGATCTGAACTGTTGAATTGAGTAGTTTGTATGCTTGTTTTTAATTCTTGAGCATGTATGAATATTGATCTAAATTCTGTTTTTGCCTCTTCTGTCATACTTTCACATTTAGCTGTTTTCAAATCCTTTTCCTTTATTTGATGTAAGTTGAGTGAATTGTGATGCTGTATCCTCTTTCCACCTTCTCACAAGTTGCTAAAGCTATTGATTGATGTTCAAAGTTTGTATTATCAGCAATTTGTTTTATATATAATAAAGCCTAATCGGGGAAACGTTTACACTGTAATTCAATTGAAACTTTAAAGGAACTACAAAGTACTTAGCATTAATTTGTATATCTGGCAATCCTCTTCAGGGATACAGGGTTGCAATGGTCCATAATTGGTAATAATAATAAACATAATTTGAGCTAAAGTAACAAGACACAAGCTGACATGGTGCTGGTGCTTTATTAAAGGGTTGTCAAGTCGGTAAAGCTGCAATACATGTTAGCTCAAGCCAAATACATTATGAGCCTATTTATTTCCCATTCCTTGACAATGTCAGGGTTTACTGCAGTTTACACCACAGCTGTAAAAATGTATGCAATTATGCCTTCTGTAAAAGTACAGAAAATTGAGGTGGTCTATAATCAGGGTAGGGGGCTTGGAACATTGCACCAAGTGGTGCCTTCGACTTCAAATGTTAGTGTAGTAGTTACAATATTCACAGTTTTTTTTGCCTTAATTAGTCTAGACAGCAAGATGTCTGCAGGTATATAACAAGTGTAAGAAAGCTAAAAGATGTATTAGTAATTCTATAAGACCACATAGCCACAGCATGCTTTTAAATACACTAAATCAGTGCCGTATCAAACTGGAACAGTTTACTGATACCCCTTCAGTTTGCACCCCAACACACAAACGCGCACACACACACACACACACACACACACACACACAAACAACTCTTGGTACAGTACAACAATCCACTCAAACAGAACATATTAACTTCACAGCATCACTTGAAACTAAATATTGACAGCCAGGAAGTAACATAAGCTAACCTGAAAACACAGGAGTCGACATCCTGCACTAGAAAACAAGGCTTGGGTATTGATCTGTACAAAGACAGTTTGACGCCATTCCCTCTCACCCAGCTGCTTGGAAAACATTCTTATGCAATGGAAATGTATTGCTACACAGTGTTGCTCCATTGACTATATTGTATATTAAGTACATCATTTACACAAGGGAAAAAGTAAGCTCAGTTCAATAAGACATCTCTATAATTCTAACGACTTATGTATTCATTTATAGTATACTGTTTTATTTACAGACAGCAAATGTCAGTGCACTTTCAATAGAGTTCAAATCTAACTTAGAATAGACTAGATGCTAACACAAGTAAGTATTTGTAGGCCAATATTTTAATGGGACAGCAGCAAAGAGCATTCATCGGTTACAGTAGGTGAACTACAAGCTAATACTGTATTGACATTGACCTTGTGCTGCTGTGAATACATATCTGCTGCCCATGGAATGGTGTACTCCTTGCCATTCCTTTTTTTTGCATTGATTTGTTATGGATTTATCTACACAAATGAACAGTAACTGGTCAAGAGAAATTCCCTTTTTACATATCACAGAAGACTGTGAAACAAGAAAAAAAAAAAAAAACGAAAAACAAAATGGACGTGGTATTCCCCTTAATTCCTTTCCCCTGCCGTGAGGTTTTTAATTCCGTTATATCAAGCGTCTCTGTCAGTTGGCTTGGCACCTGCGGTGCTGGAGTAGGTCAGACGAGTCAGAGGTCAGGGAAGCGGCTGGGGTCTTCCTTGTAGTCCCCCGGGATGGAGAACTTGGACTCCTCAAACTCGTCGTAGCGGAACTCCTGGAAGGTGACCGTCGCCGTGATAGTGGGGAACACGGGGATATCTGCAAGGACATTTGACAGTTTCGAGTGTTCAGCAGGTTCACTACAAAACGGTGGCCGTAACCACCTTCAAGCATATCAAACGGCGCCCTCACTGTTTTCGTTCCTCAACACACCCTTACCAAGTTTGACTGGAAAACCCGGAGGCAGTTTCATCTGAACGAACTCGCGAAGTTTGTTGAAGTGCTTGAATGGAGCAATCACCTCCAGCACGTTCAGTAATCTAGGTTGAAGACACGGGGCAAAACACTTGAACATGAGTAGACTTCCAAAAACAAGTTTGACATTGTCCCCGAAGCAGGAAATGGATAGTGACGTGACCTGGCACCTCATGAAAGAGTATGGGGTGTGCTTACGACTCAATGCTCAGAGGGAAGTCTTGGCTCATGGCTACGTTGGCTTTGAAGTTCTTCTTGCTCTCCTTGCACACGAGCTCTCTCCCGAGGTGAGGGGGCCTGGGAGAAGGAAAAATTGGAAAGGGACGCAGAAACATTTGAGGAACATTCGGGACCGTTCCAACTGTTTCACACCACGTCCCACGGCCCTGCTCAATAGGTTAAAAACTGTGGTTCGATGAGCGAAAGAAATGAACACAGTGGTAGGGAAAATAAGGAACGATGTCAGAGGAGGCAGGGCTTACTTTCCGTGCTCCGCCGTGACGTACTCCTCCCAGGAAATAGTGTTGGCCTCCGGGGCTGTGAGGGACAGCCTGCGCACAGGCTGTAAACAAAACAACACGCAAAAGTCCGCATCGGGTAAGCAAGGTTTCACCCCCCCCCCCCCCCCCCCCCGCTAGTGTCACAGCCCTGCTGACGGCATCATTCCTCGAGCCCCCCCTTCGACCGACCCCCCTTTACGCCTCTGTTCCTTCGTCAGGTCCCCCCCTGCCCCCTTTACCTCAAAGCTCTGCTCGGCGATGTTGCCTCCTTTGCTCAGGCTCTCCATGATGGCTTTGTTGCGCAGGATGTCCTCCTCGCTCAGGTGCTCCCGCCGCTTCCGGGACTCCAGCATCAGGCCGTTCACGGCGTAGACTTCGGCCAGGAAGTTCCCAACCTTCTCCTATACAGGGAACGCCACGGGAAGGCAATTTACACGAAGCCTTCGCTCTTTTTATGCCCTGTATTTTCGAGTCATGTGTGACACATTTACTAGTGAATGGTGACTTTTAGTTGACCAAATATATTGTTCTTTAATATATCGACCACCGGAATTTATTGGGACAACTTTGTTTTAATGTCAAACGACTGGTGGAAAGCGAAGGGGCCCCTTACTGTCTTGTCCTCGCGGAAGAGCCATCCGATCTGACTGCGGGAGAAGGTGATGGACTTGGTGGAGAGGGTGGCCGAGTAGACGTCGCTGCTCATCAGAATGTCCACCTCCTCCTCCGTCTCCATCTCAGACTCCTTCCGGTCCAACAAAATTGAAAACCACAACAAAACGGTGAAAACGCCGTTCGGCGCCACGGGGGAAGTGAACCCAGCAGGGGGGAGGGAGGGATCAAAGTGCCCCCGGGCGGCCGGCCTCACCTCGTGGTGTATCCTCTGGTAGACCTTCTGCTCGTTGTCCAGGACGTAGAAGGACTGGGAGGGCGCGGCGTCGCCGTTGAAGATGAAGCTCAGGTCGCCGCGCTGGCATTTCATGTCCGTGAAGTCGATGAGGGTGGTGTCCAGCCTGGACGAGAGCAGGGAGCAAACCAAGGGGGCGTTCAGGGCACCCTGTCGCTGGCTTAACGCCCACGCTGTGTGGCGCTAGAGGAGCTAGTTGAGCTAAGGTGTCGGTAGGCAGGCTGCAGTTAAAGGCCTCACCTGATGTTTATTCCCTGCTTGTAAATCTTACAGGCATCCGATGGCAGGATGCGGGAGAGCAGGGGCACTGTGAAGCAACGGACAACTTCTTACGTTTCAATTGGGATTTGTGAATTAAAAAGAAGTCGACCGTTCTAATTTAGCTCTTTAATCGAGTCAGCAGAAGCCAACACACTGGTTGGGAACGTAACAGGGTGATTCGTTTATGCGGCTCAAATGTCGTTCACCTTTGGAAGGCAAGGGAACCAAAACAACTCACCCCAGCTCTGAAAATCCCAGTGCAGCTCCAAGTAGAAGTCGCCAAGCTTGGGGTGGGGAAATGAAATCATTGGTCATTCAGATACAAGACGGACAGGCCTAACCCAGTTTAAACACACTTAAGATTCATCCTCGAAATCACTCTCAAACAAACAAGCAATCTGATATGACTGGATTAGTGAAAGTGCTACTTTGGAACGTTGACTTTAATCCGATCCTTCTCATTGCGGTTAAAAAGAACTCTAGACTAATGGTTTCATCGCAGATAACTGTTCAGAGAAAGCACTAGTAGTCACAAAGCCAATCATGTCACATAATTGGGCATCCCAGGGCATAGACAGACCACCTTCTGTGGGCAGCTTTGTGGAGTATGGACCCCAGAAGAGGGGGTGTGCGCGATTAGTCGACAACTGGATTAAACGATGCTACTCTCGCTACTCGGCACCAGAAATACTAGTCGGTTAAACGTATTATTATTTTATTAATGTACACATGTCAATTACATAGGACTATTGACATAACGTTCAGTGAAATGTCAGGTCTTCCTAGTCAAATGTTGCGTAGCATCCGTTACTAATGTGAACAACGCTGGATTCAAAAGAAATAAAACATATTGGCCAGTTAAGCAAGTTTAACCCAGCGAGGTGGAAAGTGGGACAAAGATGACGTCTCGTAAAAAACAGTATTGGCGGTTTGGCAGTATTTGAATTGTCTAGAAAATGTAAATATGGTTGTATGCAGGCTTTGTCAGAATAAACTGGCATATCGCCATTGAACCTGAGCGATGCGTAATCACATTCAGCAGTAAGGAGTGCAGGCCAAACTCATATCGGCATCGGTGACCGTATTCATAATGCATGGCGCAAAGTGCCAAACATTTTAACGACATTTAAAGTACGATTTGGTAACTGAAGGATGTGACAAAATGGCTTCAAATGACTTATTACATATGTCATACTCTTTTGGACAAAAGATGGACCTTATAGATTGTGTTCAATTTTGACAGTTTTCTTAGTGTTTACTTACTTTCGGACTAGTCGACTAGTCTAGGTTTAAACCGCCGTTTAAACATCAGGGAAATGAGACCCTAGTCTGAAGCCCTCTTACCCCGGTGTGCCTCACCTCTCTCAGCGCTTTCAGCAGCTTGGGCCTCTTATCCTCCACACTCTCTCTGGACTGCTGCTTCAGCTTCCGCAGGATCGCCGTGACTGGGGAGGTGCAGAGTCGAGTGACAAAAGCATTACAAACGCAACTCTGTGCGGCGTAGCCCCAGATATCACTTTGCAGGGTATTAGATAACAGTTGAAATGATTCCGAACATCTCCCAGACTACCTAAATAGATACAAGACAGACGGACGAACAAAGCAGCCACACCGCCACCATTAACAATGCAGTAGGCTAGACGAAACCAGATGCAAGGAAGAGTGATGCACCTGGTT
Organism: Aplochiton taeniatus; assembly: GCA_017639675.1. Taxonomy (NCBI): domain Eukaryota; kingdom Metazoa; phylum Chordata; class Actinopteri; order Galaxiiformes; family Galaxiidae; genus Aplochiton; species Aplochiton taeniatus. The sequence continues at coordinate 12,906,672 of CM030189.1, forward strand.
AGAGCGTGATGAGAGATCGTGTGTGAGCTATACAGTAAACTCTCTAAAACCCTATACAATAATTATGAGAATATCTAGCAGGGGCAACTTGTGACAGGAAGGACACAAGGAGCGCATTAATCAGATCTGCAAGAGGTGTCACTTCCAGTGAAGAGAATGTGTGTGAATGTGTGTGTGTGTGTGTGTGTGTGTGTGTGTGTGGGGGGGGGTGTGTTAGTGTTCACGTGTTGTGAATACTCGGTGTTCTTGATGCAGGCAACCGAGCTTGTGCGCTTGGTTCCACCTTTTTAATGGGGGCTGTATATCACCTAGCTGATACAACGCTGTTTCGTCTCACGAGAAACAAAGTAATAAAAACCTCTTTACTGGGAGCTGACGAATTGCTAAGTGGTCTGCCTTGAATAACAATTGGGGCCATGGGTCTCCGGTGAATTGTAGTTATCTTAAGCCGAGGGGGGGGGGGGGGAATACATTGAACTGGAGAGGGAGGGGAGAGGAAGTGCTGACAAAGCGCTCACTGCAGGGGCAGCAGCACTGCACAGTGGATACGCGGCTGCTGTCGCAGTGTGTGCGCACACGTGTGCGCACGGTGCGACCACCAGGGACGAGGGGAGGGGGCAATGTCTGCGACGCCGAAAGTGCTGTCTACATGGCAACGACATGATGTGGGCCGCACGATAATATGTTGGCCAACTCCGCGACAGTTTTCCACGGGGCTGTCTCGTAAACGTCATCTCCTAAATGCCTCGCATAGCCTCCGGCGGCGTTCCGCATGACATTTCACCATCCCGCGACTTTTCCGAAAACGGGGGGTTTGGCTGCCTTTGTGTGCCCTTGATGGACTGAGCGGATGAAGCTAATCTGCGCCCCCCCACCCACCCCCCCACCACCACCCCTTTCCCTCCGACATGCTGTGACGTGACCTTCTGATGGCTGACCTCCCTCCCGTTCCCAGTCTGCCTGCCAGAGCATCCCCCAGTGTGAAACTGGGGGGTGGAGACACATACTAACAAGTTTGAGGGTCATTCCCTGGAATGAGAGGCGCACGCATCAGCATGGCTCTGGTGAAGTGGCATGTCAGTTTACACACGATACCTACATGAAATGGTTTTCATCCAAAAGAGGACTATTAACTATTCGTTTACCTTACTCAAATATATATGTATAAATATATATACTTTTTTTAAAAGATTTTTTTTAGGCATTGTTGCTATATTGTGGACGGAGGATGAGCCGCCTAAGCAAATATTTATTAATATTAAACAATAAAGGGGAAAAAAGATATAAAAGTATTTTCCATTCCATCCAAAACAAAATAAACAGTTTTCTTAGCCTCTACATAGCATCGCTATGATGAAATGGTTTTGGTTTACCGTGTACCATATTACGGTTCTCAGTGCCGTGTCACCCATTTAAAAGGGCGAGGAGCATGCCAGTGGAACCAGGGCTTAGTGGGAGGGCCTCCTACCCGCACTAAGCCCTGGTTCAGGGCTGCTGTCCTGCCCGTATGGATCCGGAGCGCTCAGAGAAAATCCCTTCCTCTCCAGCCTGCCTTCGGCTTGGCAACCAAAACAGACACCAATCCTCCAGTCCTGGGTCCGTCTCTAGCTAGCCTATTGCTGTCAAATTACTAAAGAAAACCTAGCAAACACAATGTCACATGGATATCATGCACCAAAGGGAGGTTGGTCCCCAAACCAATAACATTTTAAAGACGACTTTGTAAGAGAGCGAGAATGCCCAACTGTTTGTGAGAAAATTCACAAGGCATTTTTTTAAATAAAAAAGGACTCATATATCTAAAATCCAATTGATTTAATCCTTTGAAAAAAAGAACACATAGCTTACTCATTTGTCTGTCTCCATAGCTGATGGCCTCTGCGAGAGGGCTCCAGCCCTGGGCATTTTTCACCTTGACAGGGGCATTATGAGCCAGAAGGAGGAGGGCACACTCTGCAAAACAGCAATACACACCTAGAGCAATCTGAGACAGACTCGTTTGCACGTAGAGCAATGTCCCTTTGGCAGCACAATCTTTCTACTACCATTCCTAGACTGCAAGTCTAAAATCCTTCAAAAAAGGAGCTAATATTACATTATACTTGTTCTAAAAGGGCAGTCTGTGTGCCAGTGTCCTACACTGGGGGAAAAATGCTTTGCATCAGAGTGGGACAAATCAGTAATCCCTGTGGACTTCTCTCATCAGCCAGGCTGATGACATTTGGTTGACTAACACCACAGAGGTCAGACAGGGCGATTCGAGTGCAGTGGGAGGGGGGCGGCGGAGGGTCCATCTGAAAGGCCCCATAAAGGATTTAGAGAGCTGCAACATGTGCAGCTTATCTAGACGGCCACAAGCCCCGACGATACGGTGACACAACATGACAGCTGTGCAGGCTTGAAGCAGAACAAACTGTGGGTCATTTGCTGAAGTTACAGGGAAAAAAACTGAGACTGAAAATATTGGCAAGCGCAATTCTTGTTTATCCAGTACTTACATTTTTTAATGAGGGATGTCCTATAGTTGCTATAATCTAAATTGACGTCGACCAGGAAATGGGCCAACGCAACGTAGTCTTACAACACTTGAAGGTAGTGAGACTTAATGATGATGATCTCATTGATGACCTTACCTTTGTGACCCAACATCACGGCCAAGTGAAGAGGAGTGTTTCCTGCAGTTAGAGACAGATCAGTTAATGTTATGATTAAAAAGACCATGCAAGGCCCTGCCAGCACCTCTTATATAAATCCCATGTATGGTAGGAAAATACTTGATAGTACAATATTGTGATCCAATTTATTCCTCATGCTAATTCAGTTGTACAGTCCCCCCCCCCCCCCCCCCCCCCCCATTGCGTGGGAGTTGCCATAAAACTTACCATGCACATCTTTCTGAGAGATGCTGTGGGTCCTGATCAGAGAAGACAACCGACGAACATCTCCCTTGAAAACACATTCGTGCACTGGAAACTCCAGTTCTTCCTTTGTTAGAATTATTGGGTTCTTGTTGTCATCATCGAGTATGGTGCCGACTGATGAATTGTCATTTATATTATTTGCATTAATGTTTGACAGCTCCAGAGGCTTCACCGATTTGTGGTTTTGAAAAGCCTTGTTAGATTTAAATGTGTTACTAGTACCATTAGGAATAGTTCCATTGGAAGTCTGATCGTATGATTCCATAATTTCTTCATTCTTGTTTTGCTTATTGTTGTGGTCCTTCCGCAAGGTGCGAATCTTTTCCCCGGTCATGATTGATCTTAGGCCTGGTAGCTAATGTTAGCTTCCTTTCTAAATAATGAAAACGTTCCTTGTCTAGTGCAGTACACAGGCAATAAAAAACGGACTGGATCGTTAGATTCAACAGAATCAAAGTCGGATAACTAACGATAACGTTACAGCTACAAACTAAGAATAAGAAGCAACGATGAGCGTTGCGGAGTTACTGTTGACAAATAATAACACACCCATAAAATGAATGTTAGCTCGCTAGCTAGCAAAAGTTTAGCTAGCTAAATAAACACAATCTCACTAAGTATGGTGACATTCATACAAGAATGTACATGAGTAGATACTGACTACATCCTTAACAGTATCCTTTGAAAACAAACACGATTCAAAATGGTACCGTTACCGTTCGCTTTGCGGTAAAATCTGACTTGAGTAGCGGGCAATACGGAAGGCGCAGAACAGCACCGATGCTAGGTGAGTCTAGTCTCACGAGAAACAGGTCCTGCTTCATCGCGATAGTGATTTTTCACCTTCATCCTCTGCAAGAACTTACTTTGACGGACAATTAACAAACTACAAATACCTAAATAAATTCCATAAATGAAGAGTTGTTTACCTTATAAAAGGCCCATAGTCAGCCAATCCTCAGAAAAAGACAATATATTTATAAAACAATGTTTCAAACGGAAGTTAATACGTCATTTTTCAGGGACGTGTTTTCACTTTCTCAAAGTGCGCTGCTTGCTACTGGGTGCTAGTTCTGTTGCTGTTCTTTTCTATATTAAATCCTAAGGATGGCTCCCAAAAAGGCTAAAAAGGTTATAAATCAGGATGAACTCAGACGTCTAATGAGAGAAAAACAAAGACAGACAACCGATAAAAAGAAACGCATAGAGTCACCTTTTGCGAAGTACAACAGCCTCGGTCATCTCAGCTGCGTTTTATGCAATGTGCAGGTTAAATCTGAAATATTATGGCAGACCCATATTCTCGGTAAACAGCACAAAGAGATGGTGTCTGACCTTAAAGGTATGAAACAGGGCAGCTTTCCAATGCCAACACCCGAAACCCCGTCACTCAAAAGAAAACTGCATGGTGAGGAAACAAATGAAAAAAGGGCCAAACCCACTCAAGGGACACCGAGCTCATCCTTGCCCTCAGATTTTTTTGAGAACCCTGTAAAAGCCACTTGTTCTGGTTCGGTACAAAATGCTGCTGGACTTCGTCTTCTGGCTGGAGTGTACGACGAGGAAGATGACGAAGAGGAGGATGATGGGAATGCCGAAGAGAAGAAGGAGGTGGGCACCCTCGGTTCCCTTACACAGAAAGGGGAACCTGTCCCATCAGGACTTCCTGATGATTTCTTTGATAGTTCTATTCCATCTGCTCCAGCAGTCTCACACTCTGGGTCTATCCTGAAAGCAGATGAACCAGACAAAATAGTGGACAAAAAGGATAACACAGCTGAGTCTTTACCGGAGGGATTTTTTGATGACCCAGTGAGGGATGCCAAGGTCCGAAATGTAGAAGCGCCTAAAGACCAAATGGATAAGGAATGGGACGAGTTTCAAAAGGAAATTCGCCAGGTAAACACCAAGTCAGAGGCCATTGTTGCAGAGGATGATGAAGAGGGTCGCCTGGAACGTCAAATTGACGAAATTGATGAGCAAATCCAATGTTACAGGAGAATTGAGATTCTGAGAGATAAGCAGGAAGTAGTGAAGGGCAAATCTCTGAAAGTGACTCTGCAAGAGCATAAGAGCATAGATGGAAGTGATGAAGAGGAGGAGGATGAAGAAGAGCTGCTTCACCTTTTGTCAAGAGACTGGAGGGCCAAAGGTGCACTTGCTTAAGTTCTCTTGAAGCCCTAACTAGTCCCTCTCAAGCCAACAGAACAATTTTCACCAGAATGTAAATATAAGTGCAGCGTTGGAAACATCATTTTCTCTTTTCTGAAACTGTTTTTGTAATGAATATTGACCAGATGATTTGTATTGGTCTTGCTACTTATTATAAATTACTTTTTTCATTACAGTTTAGTCTTAGGGGTTTGTTGAATAACTGTGGAAGACTCATGTCAATAAAACTATAAGTGCTTGTGTTAAAATGCCTCTTTATTAACAACTTCCTTGATTAGAATTTATATTATACAGCACTGAGATATAAACATTGTATTGTATGTTCATTTATTAGTGCCCACACATAAACACATTCATAAAACCTCCACAGCATATCAGTGTGGATATAAATCTATGTAAATCATTGACATGTCAAACACTGTCAACTTTTTTTGCTCAAGCTAACACATTGTCCTGCAAAACACAAATTAACTATGTTTAAATTAAATACTTTTTACATGTTAAAACTGAAGCAAAATACATGGCAAAAATTATTTTCATAAGGTATAAAGAAAGACCTTCAAAGGCAAAGTCCCCCAGCAAACTACAATAAAACAAGATATGTTTTGAAAATGTCTACCATTATTTACAGATTACATTTTGAATAACTGACAACCTGATCAGTGAATACATTTGTTTATAATTGTAAAGGTCCACACAAGGACTGAGAATAGTCAAGTAAAGATCAGTGCATCTCTTACTACCTGTTACACTTAACATGAGCATGTAATTACACAATTACTGTTATAAATTAAAGCAAGCATCACCATCTTTATGTAAAATACGTTTTCTGTGTTATTGCTACATGCTAATTATGACTGAATTGTATTTTTTCATTTTTTAAAGCTTTTCAAATCTTTCGATTTGAAAACTGCTAACATTCCAAACCCCCCAAGATTGACAGCACGTCCTAAAAAAGTAATGCACCCAATATACATGACTTTTGTTTCAATTTCTAAATGGTTTGAAGCATTTTGAGGGTGGATTAGGCCCCAAATAAAACCAGTTGATTACTACAAGCATCAAAAGTATATCAAGTCAGTAAAACAGTTTGGTATAAGGTACAGTAACATTAAGGGCAAAACAATGGGCATGTATTTTGGGTGCAATACCACATTGAAGTAAAACGTAAATAGAGAAGGAAGCCACACTAGCAAAGAAAAACTGTGAGAAACAGTAAATACATGGGTTGTAATAAATTGCATTCGAAGTGGTGAAGTTCAACCCCCCCCCCCCACGACTTGTAAGTATATATTTTTATAATTCTGTGTTGGAGTAGACCTGTAAACATTCAACCTTAAAAACAAAAGGTGGGCTCGGTAGCGAAGATTCAGGGGAGTAGGAACAGGAGTGTGTGTGCTGGTGGAAGCTATTTCCATTTCTCCGCAATCACATAAGTGTGCAGTTCAAAAAAAGGTGCAGCAATCAATCACACAGGGATATATTACATACACAAGAGACCCCCCCCCCCCCCCCCACTGTTCCAATACTGTTCACTGCCATCAACACTGCTGGTCTCACACCCCTACAGCCACGCGCAGCTCCCTCAGCGAGTAGCGATGGTCTCCGTCTTTGTCATAGCGCTCCATGCTGTGTGCGTCTGGAGTCGATGAACCACATATTTTCCTTATGTCTTGGTAGGTCAGTCCCAGAGAACCAGGTCCAGCACGCTGGAAGAGCTCTTCTAAATCTGTGGCAATAAGAGATCGGACGGTTAGGGCAGCAATAAATCTTGTCGCCCCCCTTTCTTTGCAAGAAGACTGAATCACTATTGGCTCAGTGCTCCTGGGGGAAATACACGATAATCAGAATCACTGGATGCCATGTGGGTTTCGTTTCAAGACATGTTGGAGGCCAATGAAAGGAGTTACACATACAGCATTCTGGGTACTGTAGTCCCAACTAATACACATATGTACCATGACTCTGTGTAACAAAGAATAGTAAATGTGTGAACCTTTCAGAGAGCTGACTCCAGGTAAGGATACCTTCTTTGGGTTTCCTGTCCCGGAGTTCCTCTTGGAGCGTCCAGGCATCAGGAACCGCGGGCGTCTGGTAGGTTTGGAGGCCGTCGGTGGGGTGGCTTCTTCTGTGATAATCAAAAGGTTAGCACTACCCCGAAGAGCAAAGCCAACCTTTAACCATATACACGTATATTGAAGGGTTTGTTTTTAGACCGTACCAAGAGCAACGTCACTCGTTGCACCATCTGCAGGAGCATCCTGGTTCATGACAGGCCCTTGTTTAGCGGTCTCCTTAAATCAAATGGAGGATTACTATTGTTTATATGTAAGAAAAAAAAAAAGTGTACACTGCAAGTCTGTAGAATTTGAGCTGCAACACTTCAACTTGTTATCTGAGCGTGTAGACTTATCATTTGTGTTGCGGGCCCAGTGCTACTTACTTTGCCCTCTAAGCTTGAGAGTCTCTGAGTCAGACTTGAGACAGAAGAGTGGAGAGTGTGGATCTGCTCATCAGCCCAGGAGTGATACAACTCCTGGGTGTGGTTGGCCTCACTCACGGCTTGCCTCAGCTCAGTTACATCCTGTAGTGATAAAATAAACCGTGCCATTCGATACATATTCAACGGTTGAGTTGACTCTGTGATTGATGGGCGTATGACATATTATTAAAAGTTTAATTATGAATGAAAAAATACATGACGAGGCACAGGGGGAACAGAATAAAGTCCCACTTTAGATGGTTAAGTTCAACTAAACAGAAAGGAAATGATCATTCAGTGCAGTTACTCTACACAATAAAACAATATCACCAACCTTCCAGAGTACAAAGTTAAAATAAGGAAATGGTATATTGCCATTTATCAGTCCTATCATGATGTAATTCATTACTTACAAACGCTAAACCAAAACAGAATGGGAATATGAATGGAAGTACCTGTGTTAAGGAACAGTTATCAGCATTCTTCTCAGAAGTAGCTGTTTTGGGGTTGGATTCTTGATTTTCATCATCCTATTTGCACACAAAGAACAAAGTGCAAAACATAGCACTTCAGTTGTCTGAAATATGGGAGTCTTTTTAAAAGTCTACGCTGCCGATAGAGATTTGATTGTGTTTTGTGTAATAAGGTTGGATACAAGTAGCCAGCAGTGAGATCCTACAAACTTTGAATATAAGTTGAAACACATATATAAAATGTGAGTGCGCTATTCTAAACACTCTTATTGGGAATGAGTGATATTAGGTCTACTGTTATCTCTCTTAACAGGAATCTTTTGAGCACAATTGGGGATTCCAACAGAACATAGCTGAGGGGAGATGAAAACTTCAGATAATATTGCAATGATAGACCGGTGCGGACCCCCCCCCCCCCCCCCCCAAAAAAAAACTGTTTATCACTGGTCGATAACATATTGTACTTACCATGGTCTTTTTCAAGTCATCCGCTTCCTTCCTTTTGGTTTCGAGAGCAGTTTGCATCGTCATCACATCATGCTGAACAGTTGTCAGCGTGCTGCCAACTGTCGCTACACTCTGGAGAAAAATACACGTGTGCCCCAGAGGTTACACAGGCTGTGTAAGTATGTCTAAAGTTACATTTCTACTCCATTTTGAGGCACTTCTATTTTACATTTTTGTAGATACTGCCAATGCATGCTACCTTTTGAATTGTGTAATGGACTGTATGTTGCACACATCTTTATTACTGTGCAAATGACAAATGACATTTTTTGCTTTACTTCCTCCAGTTTACCTTTTGGAGCTCCTCAACTGTAGTTGGAAGGTTGATTAAATCTGATGCTGATTTGATGCTGGCTTTCAGATGACTCACTGCAGAGTCTAGCAAACTAATCTATGGAAGCAAATGAACAATGAGAATGTGTAAGACATTGGTACAACGAAATAAAATATCAACAATAATAATAATAATAATAGCGGTTGAATATGATAATCCTTAGTTGCATTCGAACAAAGTTACTTTGAATGCTACTTAACTGAGTGCGTTTGATGGCACCAAATTTTATTGGATTGAAAGTGTTTTAAACTTAATATGACAACAACATTACCTTCCTGTTCATCTCTGTTAAGTTGGACCACAGCTTGCTTAAACCTTTATCCCCACTTTCAAGATCTTCAAGCTTTCTTTGTTTGTTCTTTAGATCCTCACTTAGTTTTGGTATTTCATGGGATGACACCTTCTGGCTGGATTCCACTGTTGAGTCAGCACAGGGTTTTACATTTAAAGGTTGAAAAATAAGACCACAAAGTCATTCAGTTTAATGAATTCCAGTTATAAGCTACTCAATAATTTACTACGCTTGTTTTGGCCTGCTCGGGGAATGCTGTAGAACAGTTCCAGTGACTTGTAGCAGTTGCAAATGTTTCCCGTGTCATTTTACGTGCCAGGGATGCATATTTCCACGAGCTATGAACTGTTCAAGTGACACAGGAATTCATAGCTGTACGGACAAAAATAGTGTGTGTGTGTGTGTGTGTGTGTGTGTGTGTGCGTCTTACTTGTGTGCAGCTTTTCTTTTAGAGTGTCTAGGTCCTCTTTTAGGGCAATCTGCATCCATAAAAGTCCCGCACAAGCCATTACACAGGCAGCAAGGATTATGAACAGGAACAGAGGGTAGCAGAAATTGCAGCACTGGGTGTAACTCCTTCTATGATGGATGAGAAACACAGTGTCACAGGCATTAATTATTCAAAAGCTCATGCAATATTGATGAGCTATTTTCAGTACATTTAATAGACAGACATCCATTTATTTATTTATTATTTAAACATGCATGCATGCATGCATACATTTATTTATCACTCACTTTCCAAAGGCAGTTACAGTCCCTAAATTGTTGAACTCATCATCGTCCGAGCTTGATTCGGATTCCGAGTCAGGGGGCTCAGTGCGTAGGAGTCTGTGGCCAGACCCCTTCTTCGTCTTCGTTCTTTTACTGTCTCCAAGCCCGATCAAGGCATTGAGCTCCTTCCTCTTTTTCATTTTCTTCTGGGGGGTCAGCGATCCCGCTGAGCCCGACTTAAAACCGACCAAATCCAATGTTTTATCCAGTTTGGTTGATTTTGTTTTAATCAAACGCTACTTGCTCTGTTTTACGTAACTACCTGAGCCTAAAAATCCAATGGAATTAAAAACATTGACAAGACTGGCTGTGGAAATACCACACCAAAAGGCTTGCTTAATTTAAATATAACTGAAAATACCTGTAGAGCTAGTCGTAAGACTTCTTCGATACCTGTCTAATGCTATTTTGAAAGGTCGCGTCAAGTTGTGTAGCATAGCCATAGGCGAGAAACATTACCTGAACTAACCGGACATCTGGGCCGAGTAACGTAGTCGTAGGTACTTAAAAACTGTACATTTCGATAATGGCTCTACCAACTGTGTCCCCTTCCAGAATTACAGCTCTAGTTGTATAAATGGTCACTTAAAATCATTAAAACCGTGTTATGTCCCCCACAAAACAGCTACAACCCGGATAGAAGTATATGCATGTGAGCTAACGTTAACTGTGGTTGGCTAGTTTCATTAGCAGCAGGTTTTTTTTTGTTTTGACAAGGCGTCCCAATAACCTCGAATCTGATTGGTGGATTGTTGGTATATAGCAACCCCTTCCTCTTGTTTTGGCGAGACAGTGCCTTCCACAGGTTGGCCTTGTCACTGCAATATTTTCTGTTGGCACTTGCTGTTATTATCCCGCAATTGTTTTACTGATGTTAGGAAAACAGATTTTTTAATGGCATGTATAGTGATACAGCCCTAAACGGTGGACGGGTCAATGGATTTTCTGGACCAAATTTCGGTCAATGGAGAGCTTCAAATGGAAGTTTTTATCTACCAAAGAAGATTGTTAACTCAATTCTTGATAAACAGGTTCGGGATTTAATTTCCTTTTTGCGCAGGTTAAGAAACCTAAAACACCCTGAATGACTGTTTTTCAAATTGAAATTGCATGACTTTTCCAAGAGTAACCCCAACTTTAGAAAAAGTGAAACATCTCCTTTGTTCATATTTACATTAAAGCTGTACACCAACAGGGTCAAATATTCCCTTAGGGTCGGACAAAATCAAAAAAGAATCTGACCATTTATTTTCTTCTTGAAAGCATTGTTTACAATGATGAATTCAGTCAGAGGCTATAAAGGTGCAGTAGGTGACCACACCCCCAGTTTTCTCTTTCTTGAAGCAATGAGTGCCGTTTTCAGTGGCCAACAGATTGTGGATCAGATTTTTTTCAGATGTCCAGGAGGAACATCGAACTATTCACAAAACCCAGATATTAACAACGTATGTGATGAATGACAGGTTGTTTCTCCATACAAAATAGATTTGGGGTTTAAAATTAAATTATGCTGCTTTGTTTTAGGGGTTTAGTGAATGCGGATAATTTTTTACCCCGTAGTGCAAGGGGAGTATACAGAATGTTACACGGGTACACAAGGGTTAAGCATTTGCATAACACGCAGTCTTAAACTAATAATACTATATGTTACAATAAATGTTGCATCTTAATTAGTAACTGAATTATGGACAGAAAATAATTGATCAATACTACATAGGTATATGTGTATTATGATATTATTCTATTCTATTATTATATCGAGAACCTTGTAACTTTGTTTTTGAAAGGTGCTAAATAAATTAAATTTTTTTGTTATTATTATTATATTATTCTACCATATATCATTGTTAAATAGTATTAGATTATATTTAGTAAAAAGACAATCTTATCATTTTCAATTACATTTTGTAATTCCCTGCTTAGGTAAGTTGTTGGTAATTTACATTTAGAGCGAAATGTTCAGATTTTTAACCATTTAGAGGACAAATAGGTACAGAATGTTAGCTGGTAAGTAAGTTGTAAAGGGACTTGTTTTCCCTGAGGAGAAAAGTACCTCAAGTACACCCATTGCAAGGACAACAAAGACTATTAGATGGGTTCTTCCTCTTTATCTGGGATTTAAAATGCACCCTTAACAACCTTATCAATGTATTTTGTGGAGTAGTGGAAACTTAGTATACGGTTTTACACTACCTTCCTTTCTTACATCAGTTGAGGACAGGAAGAGACAGACTAAAATTGTATTTTCCACACACATACATGCCCAAGTAGTGTATTAAGTGAATCAACAAACGTGGATTTGTATTTCAATACGCTGTCATGTATTTTGTGTTGCAATGAGTAATAGTGATTATGATTGACTGTTAGATGATTGGTCCCAATAAATGCATGTTCCAAGTCAGTATGCCTAGTATGATTAATGTGTAAAATAAAGGATTTTATGGCACATTTTTATAAAACACATATCTTATGAACCTCATGGTTGATTTACAATTATAGCTACCCTGCAAGTTTCTGTGTTCTAAGGCCCCTGAGGGTAGAGGAAAATACAAGTTGGTTTTATGCTGCTGGTTCTTTAGGACCACCCTCTGTGTGTTTGACCACAATAGGTGCTAAATATCACCACAGATGCAGATATAAATCCTAGAAGCCCTGAGTATTTTTGTTAGTGGGGCAGATAGGCAAACCAATGTTGTGATGATAACCATGGTGATATCTATTAGTTACATTTTTTACCCTATTCACCTGTCGTGTGTGGCCTTACATTTTTACCAGCTGAAGTTTGTCCGTCCTCTGCCTTGTCCCAGAGGTCAAATCTAAAATGCCTCCACATCTGAAAATAAACTTTATGGTCTATAGAAACACTGGAGAAAGTTTCATGCTTTAGTCATAAAATGCACAACACCTTTCATAAGCTAGCTTATCTGCTCCACTATGTAGGAAATGCATAGTACACGTATCTTTTTTTTTTTAACTTAAGCACAGATAATCCTTTAATTCTGTATTTGAAAGATTGAGTGCTGAAGAGAGTGATGGTCAGATTGTGGTGGTGCAATACCAGCTTTCGATCTGCCACCTCTACTCGACCCTTCTGGTGGCGATTTAAAAGTGTCAGAGTGAAATTCAATCAGCCGCTCAGCTCTACTGAGAACACCTGGGGAGGGGACACACATGTCATGCTGGGGGTCTGTGCTAAACCTCACAGCATGGGGGTCCAATTCAAAGCGCCGCAGATGCTTCATTTATTCTCTGGGTTTTTCTTCTTTTTTTCTTCTTTTTTTTCATCTCCGGGTTAAGACTGAAAAAGGATAGCGCTTTAACTCAATGTCTTCCTCCATCCACAGCCACAAGGCAGAGTGCGGGGTATTACCAGTTCCTGATTACAATAAAACACTTGTTTTCACACTTTGTTCACAGCAGGCACACTCACATTCTCACCAGGAGTGATCCCTGCATCTGTCTGGCAACGGGCTTGTGTAGCCTACTGAGCGAGAATGTAAATGGTGGTGGCATGATGGGAAATGCTGAATAGAATTGACTGTTAATTGGATGCTTTCATCTGACATGACAGACTGTTTGAATACAGATTAACATCAATCGGAGGCTGAGTCGCTTCTAGAATTCCAATGTTTATTTTTTTCTCTCTCACCAGGGGGGCGCTAGCAGTTACCATGCTTTGGCTTACTGTTATATTGAATCATGACTTTATTTATTGAGTCTATTTATGACATTATTCTATAAGCCTGCCTTGGTTTATAGCACATGGGGCCTGTGTTACAGACCACTATTAGTACTACAACTGTCTAATACGGGCCATTTACACTAGAGATGGACTGTGCATCGCTCCCCATTATGTAGCTTTATATATAGTTTAGCATCATTGACCAGCACCTATTTTCTTATACATATCTTAACAAGACCCCAACAAACATTTTGCTTTTATGAAGAAATATGTTTTTTTCCAAGCAGCCACCTGAGACCAAGTGTAAACAATAACCTACATTTGAGAAGAAAAAAAAGAACTTTTCAGATCCCAAAAATCTCTCCAGAGCAGGACACAAACGTTATGAATAAGGTGATGCCTTTCATCTTCATGCGTTAGTAAGCCAATAATATATTCCCTCAATGGACCAATATCTCTCTACATGCTACTAATGGGTCGCAATGAAAGATCAGCAGGGGGCAATGTTCTCATAGCCAAAAATGATGAACGTCAACATGAGGATGTGGGATGGAAATGCAACACTTCAGACAAAAGCAATGCAAAATAACTAACATTTTGGTTCAAGCATATATAGAGAACAAATAAGTGTGGGCAAAAACATCTACGTGGTGACTTTAAAATCTGTGATCATCAAGGACACGCTATTATCTAACCTATGTTTCTCAAAGTGCCTAGTTTTATTAGACAAGAACCATGGAAGATAAAGAACTGCTTCTAATTCATAGCATACATAGCATTTGTCATTATATCGATAACTAAAAGAATTTTAGAGTATGATAAATGAATAAGGAAAGTAGGTGTAAACATCGACTGAGACTTCAATGAGTGAGTATATCCAGTTTAGTCCAGTATGACAATGGTGTTTTTTGTTAAAATACTGTAAACTACTCACCTTATCATAGAAGATGGGGTATAACTTGATGGCCACCGTAGAGTAGCACTGGCTGCAGATCCTATATCATCTCAGATGGATAAAAGAGAATACATTAATATATTTAGCAAATGAAAGGGGGAGAGAGAGAGAGAGGGAGGGAGAGAGAGAGAGAGAGATAGAGAGAGGGAGAGAGGGATGGAGATAGAGAAAGAGAAAGAGAGAGAGGGAGAAAAAGTGGGAAGGAGGCCGAGGGAGAGGGAGAGAGAGAGAGAGGGAAGGAGGGAAAGCGAGAAAGAAAGAGAGGGAGATGGAGAGAGAGAAAGAGGGTAGGAGGGAAAGCAAGAAAGAAAGAGAGGGAGAGGGAGAGGGAGAGAGTGCTTTTTTTGCTTCTGATTCAGTGTAAATGAAATCACCAACCCAGCTACATGCTGCTTTCAGCTCTGTTCTTTCTACGGACGGAAATCATTTTCAGGCCTGGTGAAGAGTAGTATAAATAAATAAACACAATAAAAGCCCTTTGAAAAAATTACTTGTTTACAAGTAGTCTATACACTGCTGATTTAAGTAACTGGTGAATGCCTTTACTGCAAAACATCTCAGGATAGCTGAATGCAAATCAGACATAGTAAAGAAAACATTGTTTGAATTTACCCAGTTTATGTTTAATTCTCTACATTGCAATATCAACTCAGTTTTCTTGCTCTCACTGTATGTGAAACAAATACAACGGAGGACTGTCTTGCAAACGATAACTGCCCCTGAACACGGAGTGAGAAATGTAAAACTTGCTGTACAGGTATGATTTCCGCTCTGAATCTGCAGAAGCTCTGCTCGGAATCTTGCTGAATACAATTCAATTCTCTCTATTGTTAGGGCGGATGCATCCCTACTTGGGCCTTTTGTGGGTGCCCGTATTCATGGGCCGTCACGCTGGGGCTGATCTGGGATTCTCTTTGAGCGGGCGTCTCTCTTCTTGCAAAGCTCAACATGGCCAGACACAGAAGGAGAAACCTTGATGAGGTGCACAGAAAGAAAACCAGCGCGTCGGCTTTTTAAACCCAAACCTTCAAAGCCTTCTCAAGTCAACTGGATCATTTATGCTGCAGCTTTACAGAACCGAGAAAGCTGCCCCGGTCTACTCGAAGATAGATGTGGCATTTTGGCCATGTGTTTTGGGGGTTGGTGTGGACTTTATGGTCCAGCCCACAAAATGAGGTGTGTCTGCAGCAGCTGCCAATTTAGATGCAGCACCGAAATATCTTCCCTTCCAATGAGACAATGAGAAAACACACATTTCAAGTGGAGAAAAGGAAGTGGGAGGATTAGTGATTAGCAATGGATATGTGTGCCCAGCCTCCCAGCAAGGAAGGACTGAAGGCCTCTGTGGAGTGTCCCGGGGACGGCAGGACAGGAGGTGAAAGCTTAGTGACAGATTGAGCCGTGGACAAAGCAGTGATTGACAGGCTTAGAAAAAAGACGCCAATTCGCAGCAGTGGCGGCGGTGCTGATGGATGGACGTGAGGATGATCAGGAAGATGATGTTCCGTGTTCACATCATCAGATAGCTAGTGGCTGGTGATCATCAGATGCCGTGGGGCGAACGGCAGATTTTTCTCATAAAGGCACTCACTTTGTCTTGAGAGACTTCTGAAAACATTTGGTTTTGATGTTAAACAGAAAAACATAGTCCGGAAAAAGTTAGGATTGTTCCCTTCCGGGGTAATACTACAAAGAAGCGTAGCAGGCTCATACATATTAATGAGATACTTGCTGATGATAACAGCAATCAAAACAACTACTCCAGACTATCGTTAGTGGTTTCTAAATTATAATTCAACAGGAAATGCAACCAAACAGCTGGGCAGCAGATGTAATACCTCAACGTTTTGAGAAATACAAATGTGGGGAGGAAAATATTAAAATATAAATAAACACAAACCAATATATTTTATTAAGCAACTATGGTATAGGTTATTATAATACATGTACCACAATAAACTAGTCAACATAAATTGTAGCATATAAAGTATATATAAAGTTTAGATTATTTTTCAAGATTATATGCAATTTGATAACATCCTCAAAAAACATCAATCATCAACAGAAGGATGTCTTAGGCTAAGGCCTTACACATGTCAGTGGTTTTGTGATATTTCTTATTTGAAAAACAGGTGTTGCAATATACAATCCAAGTTTCCTAATTGATGCAATTGGTAAACTAAAAGGAAAACATTCTGGCTTCCAGTGAAGCTGAAATGAAAATGTTTTGGCATAATGCCTGAAGAACTAAACTAGAGAGCAATTTTTCCACAGGGACGTTATTATCATATCAAGGTAATAAAAGGCTTGATTGATAAGCAAATTGGCAAAGCAGAATGTCTAATTTTATAACACGGTACATGGAATTTTATAGACGGAAATAATTGACTTTACAATGACTCATTTTGGCAAAATAAAGTTGCTCTATTCGAAAATATAAAAAGGGTAAATAATAAAAAGAAATCGGAATCTGAGAAAAATAAAAAATAAAAAGCATGACTGAAAAGCGATTATTTCTATGTGGGGAGATTTTATTGCGGAATCATGGTTACTCGTTGATCCAACATATTGTAAAAACTCCACAACAGTAGAATGCCCAAAATTCCTTCCATTCTAGACCCTTTAGGTCTGTCATATAGGATTTCACATGCTTATGTTTACTTCAGAAGTCTGACCATTCTCTTAATTAATGAAAACTATTTTAAGTAGTTTGAAACACATTGTGGTGCTTTAAATAATTGTTATATAAAATGTTTCCTAAACCAGACTATATCAATTTACATGTATATGATTAATTGTCCCTTGCTTTCAGTTCTAATTGAATTACTATATTATTATTATACCTTAGTTAGTCATAATGGTGTATTGAGTGAAGCTAACAGAGAGCCAACTGAATGATTAAATATCTCCATAATCACTGAACCCAATGCAATACGTTGTTTGCAGTAAATCAGAACTTCCCATGCAATTTGCAGGACGAAACAAATTGCCATGGTGACATACATAGGCCGGAATAGCAAGGAAGCTGTGTAGCAATGTGCAGTTTGCCTGATATTTATAAAGTCTGCAGTGAGCGAGCGGGCTGACTCAAGAAGCAGGGACATTTATGCCATTCACTGCATGTTTCCTAAATTACAGCTCTTGGGTTATAGCCAGGGGGGGAAGTGGCCCTGCAGCGAATCTAATTCTCCGAGAATACTCCCAGAAATACAGAATCTCCTCGCAGGCAGCATCCTAACCTGCCTTTGTATGACATTCTATTACAGGAATTGCTGAGAAACTCTGTAAAACAAAAACAGCTTGGCTTTAGTCAATGAATCTGCAAACAAAACATACAATCAGACTCTGGTAAAGAACTAGCCCTGTGTCCTTGATACCATGTTTGTTAACATTGGCTCAATACAATTGCCCATGGCCAGAGACACAAGGAGTGAATGATGTGACATATCTTTTACTTGAAAATACAATTATGTAAAAATAAAGAAAAATAAAAAAGAAGCAGAATGGGGGATTTGTAATATGCTCAGAGATTGACTCTGTGTTTATTCAATGTGAAGAAGGATTGTATAAAATAATTTATCCCACAACTATGTAGATGGATTTAATTCTAATTGCATGCTCCCTTTAAATTCTTTCAAATGGCTCGTAATTCAAATTAAAAACCAATGAAGGAAAAGCAAGGTGATTAAAACACGTTTGTTACTGCAGCAGAAACATATTGAAATACTAATGCTTCAAATGGAATTACTGAGCTACACAGTGCATGCTAAATTAAACCGCTACTGTCCAGTGTGCAATAAAAGCTAACTTTATGCTTAGATTGAGCTCGTTATTATATTGTTTTGATCTTAGTGGCATGAGGAAATTCCCTTTCGTTCTGAGATGAATTAAAAGCATCCCAGGTTCATATTATGTGATTTATATGGGGATGTGAGCTCACTGTCCCATCTGTTAAATAGACAAGAACTTTGCCTAAGGGATCTTGTTAAACTTCTTTAGGTTTCAAAGCTATATAAATGCCATTCTCTCAGGTGGTTTATCAATTAGGCAAAACCTAAGTGTATTCCGAGTGTATTTTCTCGTGATTTTCATATTCCTGCAAGATACTCATCAGCAATTTCTGTAATTTCTGGCTACCCTAGGAATGAGCAACATTTACTCAAAAATACCAATGTAATATTAACACACTCTATGTGAATCCTGATTAATAATGTGCTTTGTTATGGTTGTTGCCTATTCCATGCAAATACAGGACATGGCTGAAACCAAGTATCATTGTTTTGACTTCTTATCATATGACTTTGATAGGTGTAGCAAATCTGGTGTAACCCTGAGTGCTTTGTCGTAGAGGAACACCGTAACAAAAATCCATCTTTTCCCCTTTCATTTATAATTTTAGCTGAATATTTTCATTTTAGCTCTTAAGCCAAGTGTTAGTGAGAGGGCACGGGTGTGCTGGAACATTTGAAACTGATTAGAAGTTAAGGGAAGGACAGTTCCCAGACCTCAATCAGAGATGCTCTCAGTGGTAAGATTCAAGGTTCATTCCCATTCAATATTCAGGAGCGCTCCTGGTTAGAACATAGCTTACTTCCTGTGAACACAAAGCTGATACAATATATACACCTAGCTGGGCAAAGGGCAGTTGTTACACTTCGGAAGTCCAAACTGACTGTAATCCCACATTAAAAACATAAGTAGAGAAATGTTTTCTGAATGCCCATGTTGAGTTGATTATCATACTTTCGGCCAAGGTCCAACAGATGATTTTTTGACAAATTTGTTTAGCTCTGAATTACAAGCTCTGGTTTGACTTTGCAAAGCCCATTGCGCAACTCATGGGTTAGGATATTTGCTAGTCGTGAACAGAGATGCTGACAAGTCACCTCTCCGTTCTTGTGTTTCCTACAGACTCCCTTCATGTTATAGTTGGCCTTTTATTATCAAGTGTCACTACCATAGCTTTTATGTAAAGGCTTCCAAATCCAAGACAGGGAAAAGCAACCACTATTCAACTGCCGCTGAAACACACTGTTGGGCAAATCAAGTTGGCCTACTTTTGCCGTGTTCATATCCAACCCTGCTGATGTTTTTTTTTCCATCAGTCTAATCCTCTGAATTTGCATGAGGACTAGATCCAACTGTTACAGGGAGACAGGACTTAAATGTAGGTGGGGTTTGGCAGCCTCGTGCAGTTTTGTATTAAATTCCAAACCTGAGTTTTATACATGTGGGCTAGGCATTTAAATACGAGCATGTTACAGCTGGAACATTGAATTATATATTTTTTTGCAGTACAGTGAAAATAAGGTTTACCTTTTTTAAAGTCAGTTGGACTTACAATGTCTAACACCATAACGTCAGCCATTTAAATAGCCATTAAACTAATACGTCTCTAGGGCTTTTGTGTCAGGGACCATCACACAATAATTGTGACTCGAATTCTTTTTGACACACATCTTGCGCTTTAGACAGCCAGGTGCCTTTCCTTCCTCTGCTCGCGTACTTAAACGTCTTGCTGCTGAATAAATCGTCAGTGCGCCATATACACAATGTTCTGTGCCGTGCTCATCATGACACAACACATTTGTCAGCTCTCACCCTCCATCTTGTCTCCCCATCACCCTGGGTCTGGATAAACATTCAGAGTGAAAACACAGCCCTCAGTACGGCAATTATGTTGTGGCATTCAGAACAGCGAAGTACACAACTAGTTGGCCATGGCCGGGGGATAAACTGTTGCCGCTGGGAGGTTGAACAGGACAGCGATTGGAGGTTGTCACAACAGCATATTCAATGGACTGATGTCGGTGTCATGTCATTTATCAGGATGGCTGGCCAGGAACCAGTCAGATGGCCAGCCTCAGTTAAAAGAAGAAGCGCATAAATGTCCATTCCATGCCAACTCATATCGTGTACACAAAGGCATAATTCTAATAACGACTACTTGCTCTTAGTGACTCTAAGTGGCTAAAATAACAGTCAAGCTAGCTCAGAGAATGCTCTTCGAACAAGTCACTGTTGATACATCAATCCAAAAGGTGTTCCAGGGGGAGAAACCAAACTGCATACATATCGAGCTGATATTTTTGGTTTGTTTAGGGACAGCATGCCCATGACCGAAGAGCCTCCTCCTGACAACCATAATCCCTGTCGTCACCACCATGCCACTGGCTCCTCGCTGAAGGCAGGCAGGGGACATGGCGGGCTGAGCTGCCGCGGAATACAATGTACAATGGGAAAGATAGGTGGAGCAGGGGGCCACCCCTCGATAATCCCCGGCACACGAAATCCAAATAACAACAACATATCAGCGAGAACACCCTGTGGTGGGAGAGAAAACTATAATAACCAATCTTGGAAGGGGGGACGGGGGGGGGGGGGTCATTCTCGTTGGCCCTGCGTATGGCGTCGAACGTGAAAACACAAATGCACTATCAGATTATTTAGTGCAGTAATAGGCTGACTGAATTCCCCGTGCGTTTATGTATAGCCATCGATAACAACGCAATCTGGATTTACACGGCCAACACTCCATCAGATAAGACGACCACTGTATTAGTCATGAAGTATAGGTTGGCACGGGCTCCAGCACCGCAATACCTAGCCCAGTAGATTAAACCAGAAGAGATTCGTCCGTAAAAGTGGCCACTCTCAGATAACAAGGAGTGGCAATAAGTTGATTCATTTGACAAGACAGATCAGTTTCCCAACGGTTTCAAGTCGAGCTTCACATTTCTATCTCGGCCTTTTCAAAATGTCATTCCAAAGTCAAGAAGAGTTTTTCGATTCCAGAGAAGCACCACCACACCGTGTTAAAAATGCAGCTGTGGAATCAATTTTAGTTATCAAAAAATATATATATATATATATATATGAGTGAATGAAAAAGCATGACTGTTTTCCGGCAATACTAACTCAGTTGGGGACAAAAAGAAAGTTGCCGTCTTTGTCAAAAGTGGGAATCTGTGGCCAATACGCCGGGTAGAGATTAAACCAGGCCTATGATGATTGATGTGGGGGGTTTGATGCAAAGAACCACGGCAAACTGGGACTCCAACCAGCATCCATACTAATAGCACGCACTCTATTTTAGAGCAAGACTATATGGTCTACGAAGGACGCACTGTGCCAGCCCTAACTCTTTCCCACTAAGGATGATGTCACTTGTTGCCCTGCAGAGAAGCAATCTGTCTCCTGTTTGCCTGAAGGGCCCTCTAGGTCAGCCTTTGATAGTTGTCTATATTCCTGCTGATTCTATCTCCAACCCCACTTCGGGCCCTGGATGAGCATTATAACAAGCACACATTACTTATTCTTGGAGTTAAAAAGGAGACAAGATCCTATGGCCTCCGGGATAAGTTTTCACGTTGCCGACTTGTGAAATCGAACGAGGCGAACTTCTCAGCAAGAAGTAAGATTCTATACTCCCGCCCCCGAAACAGGCTCTAGTAACACAAACACCCACATACCTACAGACACACACCAAACACGCACATACCTACAGACACACACCAAACACCCACATACCTACAGACACACACCAAACACACAGCTCTGCATGCCACTTCCTCCTCTCCTGCTGGTCTGTCCTTAAACCCTGTGGCCCTCCATGCAGGGAGCAGTAGACACAGCACTCTTTAACTCTTTGTCATGGTAATATCACTAAGCCTAACTGGCCTCCATTTTGCCTGCCATCTTGCGTTTATTTTTCCTCGCTTTTTCCCTTTCTTCTTCCAGCATGTACTGTCGAGTTCTTGGGCTATGTATAAGTGTTCTTCTCCCCTCGCTCGACAATCCTGGAACCAATTATATTATGTGGGCTAACCCGTTTTGTTCTCACAAAAAGACACAAACGATTCCATCCTTCCCCCTAGCATTGTCACACCCTCTCCCAGGAAGCGCTGGGAATGCCATCCAGCAGATCTTTTTTTCTTTCTCTTTCAACTTCTTTTTTCTCTCTCCACGCTAGTCTTTCTTTATGGCTGTGACGGCCTCCTTGACAGTTTGTCCAACCGCCGCCTTGTTTGTGACTCGTACATACCACAGGGCGACACATGACGGGGTGCATTCTGCCTCTACAACGGAGACTTGCCTGAGAGGCCTGGTTGTATTGTCTGAGCCGCCATCTTTCTGTGGCCAGCCATCTCTTCCCACTGCAACGTAAGCGTCATGCTTTTACCCAGGCTTCCCTCTGTTTGTCTCTTCTTATTCTCCTCTCTCTCTCTCTCTCTCTCTCTCTCTGCCAAGTCAGCAAGCATCAACTTTTTTATTCCAGCCATTTTGCATTTTACGAGAACTTTTCCTATAGAATAACAACATCACATATATGTCATCAATTAGCTTCATAGACACAACCCCAATGAACCAACAGTAGATGCTAATTGGAAATAAAATCAGAATTTAATTGAATATAACTTAAACACGTTGAAATTGTTATTTTCAAGGATTCCAAGGAAAATTATTATGGCCAATTTACAGCTAACTTTAAGTTCGAACAAGTCAGGTCAGAAATGTTCTGTGGCAATTAGGTGAGTCAGAGATGGAAGCTCATCCACCTCTGCTTGCTAAACCTTTTCAAAGGCACACAGAACATGCTAGACTGTATGCATTAAACCATTCTTTCATCATCTCTCCATAGCTGCTTTTGCTTTTGTAGTTGACCAAAGCCCAATACCCAAATAGTCCAAGTCAACATGCACTAATTTGCTTTGAAATAAATTCAATTCCATTGAGACTTGGGAATCACCCATTCCTTTTTATGTTGCCTGCCTCCACGCTTTGACATTGGTCTACACTGGTAGCTAAAAAGCACCGCTACATTTCCCTACCAGCAAGAGTTGATAGCTCCTACTCAGAACGCTCAGCAGAGTGCTTGAAGAAGCTTGTCCACTGAAGTAGCGCAAACCCGTAGCTTGTTGCGTGAGAGAGGATAGGGCTAGAGATCCTGATTGGGGAGTTTGAGTCTGATTGAAATTCCAGCGGCACATCGCTGTCATCGTTTTGGGCTGAGAAGCAGTCCCATGTAATTACCACAGCCACAGTTTAAAAAGAAATGGTGCTGTCAAATCTTTCCATTCGGAGGGTTCCTCATATTGGTAGGGAAAGCTGTATTTCTGACAGTCACCACCGTTTGACAGGCCCAACCCAAACTGAGCAAGGTGTCCTCTGACAATTCTTACACACAGGTTTGATAATACTGTCAAAGACAGCTTTCGCATAGAAGTTATAATTAAGAGCTCAAAGGGGCATACACTAATGTCACATCAAGGTAAATGTCGGTGTCATTTGGCATTGTAGAAAAAAAAAAAAAACATTCCGACTCCAATTATGTTGTCATAATTGACTTTACCTTCCTGAGAAAGTCGTATTCAATCTTTGGATTCACACTGGCACACTCTGATGCCAAAACACATCCTCTCTTGTCAGCTACCAGATCCGACAAAAAGGCCCTTTTAAAGCAGCGTGAATCATCGTTTGAGTGGGTATGCTGGAGATGAAAACACTTGCAATTTTTAATACAAATCACAGTTGCCTCAAAGCTTCTATCAGACAAATTCAGTTCAACAAGTTTATACGAAACAAATTGTATCAATAAATGAAAGTAATAGTGTGAGGTCAACATGAGGCTCACATTTCTACAGTACCTGCCTTCCACGCTAACTATGGGAACTAGAGTGGCTTAGGAAAAATAGCTTTCATCAATAGTGGCTTACACAAATGGAAATGATTCAGCGGGGTTTGGATTCACCGTCAGATGCTATGTTTCCTGTGTTGCTGAGATGAAACACAGCACTCGTACATTAAAGGAGACATCTCGTCATATCAAAATACTAACAAACATAGTCCGCCACAAGCAATTGAGCCTACACAGCTGCCTATGCTTAAGGGGCTAGTAATCACAGCTATGGCTGCTGAGCGATGAAACCGACAGCCCTAAACTGTAGTGACAAACCTGTCCTGTGGCATGTGGATTGAAAAGGAGCCTGTCCTTGGTTGGTCTTTGCTTCAGTTGATTTACTTATTTATTTCACTAGACCTCCTTGCCTCTGGCTGCATTGACCGTCACATTTGATGCCAGAGGGGAGGGCAGAACAGCTTGGTCTCCTTCAGAAAGGAAACGGGGACGATGTGTTACTGCACTGCATGAAGACCAACCCAGACTTAGTGACATGCATTAAATGTAAGATGAGATAGAAAATTGAACTTAAATTATAACCCCATTTTAATTGTATTTGGAGATTTAACACCTAGGGCTGAAGCGACGTTTTCATAACTAGCGAAAAAGGCAAACCTAACCAAACTAGACGTTGTTTCATGTAATCGTCCTCCCGCCTGTGGGCTTACCTCCAGGGGGCAGTAGAACCAGTGTCTGTTCCTTTCATCTGTGCCTGGCTGTTGGTGAAGGGGCAAGGTCAGATGGGATTTAAACTTGGTTTAGCACCACATGTTTCTTTGCTAGCCCAGTCTTGCTTTAAGGCAGAGATTATCCCACACACTGGCTGCTGTTGCAGCATGGCTTTGTGGTTGTGCTGCATAGCATCTCCTGCTAACACGCCAAGATCCGATTGGCTGGCACGGCACTGTCTATCCCTACCTTGCATGTTTATGTAACGGTAGCTTCTTATTATACCCTCAAGAAATGCGTTTGCTAAAGATTAAAAGGGGGCATCTTGCCTGATGGACATTTGTTCTGGCATTTTGCTGGCATGCCTATATCTAGGTGTCCTCCAGTGCTAAAAAATGTATGGCTTGCTTACAGTTTTAATAAAGGAACATATTTTGAGCGCCCTACTTTTAAACTGTCCTATTAGAATGGTGCGATCATAACTCATTGAGTGTAAGAAACAATATATTAAAATCAATCTCTCATACACAGAACAACAAAATACTGTTAAAAAAGTGCTAGTGCATTAGGAGAAATTCAAAATCCAACAATTACAAGTGGTTTTGATTCATTGTATGTCACAAAACTGTCCATTGTCCTCTTAAGCAAAACACATTTACAAAACCATCAACACTCCAACAAAGGATATATTAAACACAAGCAAAACATATTCATAAGTTAAGGAAACGGACTACCTGCCAGGATTTCTTAAGTTTTATGTATAGTATTATCTTCTGTGATAAGATTGTAAACAAACACGTACTTTAATACGCTGACAGTGGAAACGCCTGGGCAGATAGACCTAGCAATAAACCGATAATTGTAAAATAAAATCCACCTATGTTTTTCTGTAGCCTACATGCAGATAAAAAAAATGTACTTTCCTTCTTACTGCTTCTTTCTTTGTCTTTTATTTTTGAGAAATTAAATTAAAACTTAAAAAAAAAATCTAATTACACTTGACTCCTCACATCGTACAAATTACAGTGCTTTTGAAATACTCAAGCCTTTTCTGTTGACAAGTGTGTAGCATGTGAACAAGACAGAACAAACAGGCAGATTGATAACTACAATCATTGCTCTTCCAAAAACATATTTAAATAGTCAAATTATATATCTGTTTTATCATAGTAGAGCTGGGTTCAGAATGTGGATTTCTTTTGTTTCATATACGTGAGGGCGTTAGCAACACATGTACTTAAAGTGCGGACATAAAAGGGACACCAAGACAGAATTTAGTGTTGACAACAATCCCATATCCCCCACTTTTGTTTCTTTGTATTACCGACCAAAAATAAAACTTTAAAATTGAAGCGACACTTCGGCTATTGACACGTTTGCTTGACGGCGAGTAGTCTTGGGAAGCCTGAACATGACCAAACTCAGAGGCCCTCTACCACTGGGTATAAGTCTTCCAGCAGTGGCCTCCGTCTGGCATTTTACCCAGAGCACATCCTGTGGGAGTGGGAGCTTTAGCGTGGCCTCCACCACCACATCAAACAATGGCTTTTTGTTGTAAACAAAGCCAGGGCTGCTTGCCTGAGGCCCTCTGTTTTCCTCTGTGTCTTTGCTCCCGGCTTGCGGCCCGGATTCAGTCTGCCCACCATAATTTGTGAGCGTCAGACCAATGCACATCGGCCCTCTACAAGACTCTCCACTCTGTTTGTATTTGAACACAATGAGATGCCGAACTTGCCAGGGCAACACACAAATTCAATTTCATTGATAAACAGCCGAAACTGGCTGAAAAGGAAAATGTAAGGCTGGGACTAAAAGGCAGTGTAGTAGATTAGAACTTATTCTACCTGAGTGATTGCTATGTTTTACACTGCATTGGAAAGTGAAATGCCAGGCCCCATATGTTTGTTTATTGATTCACTTTAACCACAATTGCAACCGTATTGCCTAGGGGCAGGTTACCACCCAGGCATGACAGGCAAATTATGTGCATTTTATTTTTCTTCTTTCCTGAAACAGTTTCAGTGTATTTTTATTTTAATTCGGAGAACAGATGGAATGGAACACATGTGCAAGTTTAGTTTATTGTGTATTAAAATGACATACAAGTGTTGCTGTCCACAACTGTTCTGCCATGACATAGAATAAGATAAAAGAAAGCGCATCTCCACCACTGTGGCTTCCAAAGGTAAAGTGACCAGTATGTCTAACAAGCCACTCTTACCGTGAAATTACACGTAATAACCACCCAGAGGGTGTGCGCTACAATGCCACATCACGTTGCGAGAGCCTCACAGGACAGGCAAAAAAAAAAAAGAAGAGAGAAACTTTGAAAACCTAGAAAAATGCTGCAATGCACTGCAACCCCTGCTGTTTGATCCAGGCGCCATTAGCGCTGCCTCTCATGTGTCTGGGTGGCAGCGCCTCAGAGGTGACAATGCGCTCAGTTTTACGCGGCGTGCTCGCTGCTCAGGCCGTGATTAGCACCCTGTTGCCTTCAGGAGGGCCAACCAAGCTCATCTGGACCAGGGGGGCCGATGTCACTTTTACTATGATAACGAGCGACTTAAAATACCAAGCTCATTGGGATGCTGTAGCCAGGCAGCAGCTGCTATGTATGCTGGGCCATCAGAGCCCCTAATGGTTTGGGGGGCTAGGGGTAACACGAGGACCCATCTCCCGATCCCAGGGGTCCCCGGAATCTCGCCGAGGTTATTAGGAACGGCGGTGGTTCCATTATTGCTCTTATGTTTGACCACTGCTCGTGCTCTGCCAGCCAATGGGGTTGAATTTGGATTTGGTGAAGCCAGTTAATTGTGGGGGTTTCCCGATAAATGTTTCATTAAGTCTGGCCAGACTCCATTGTTCATGGCTGGCCCAATGGGTCCAAGTCAAGGCCGAGCTAGAGAGTAGCTTTTATGGAAGGGGGAAATGGGAAACCCTGGTTGACTGCCCCACTGATCCCCGGGGCTTTGGTTAGTTTCTCTTTCTCTCAGAATGCCAGCATGGCAAGGGCAATGCCTTATTTCAAGGTTTCGGAAATTCTGCAGAGATCATATGGTCCAACTTTTACAAGAGAGAACTGAGCAATGTGCCAGGTTTCAAGACTCATATTAATCGATTTCCACAGAGCAGTAGGGTATTCTACTATTGTATCAAGAACATTTTTCATCACATTAAGTCATCATTAGTTTCTTTTATGGGGGGTGAATGCGGAAGGATTCGTTTTTTTTTAAAGCCTACTGTATTCATATGCTCTGCGTGAATAAACTGCAAATGATAGAGGGCTCATGAATCACAGCCAACTATGTGAATAGTAAGCATTCCCGACACACAGTTTTGCTATTTGAGATGCCACATGCTGACTGCCAGAGGGGAGAGGCTCCTATTGACTTGATTTGAATCCATTGGAGAAGCACACGTTCATGGCCCTATAGAGAGAAGCAGCGTCTCAAAGTGTGGAGCTGAGGATCCATAGCCGGGTTTAGAGGCCATTTTTGGTGGGCTTGTTTTAAGAAAAAGTGGGAATTAGATTTGCTTCAGTAGATCTCCAGCTGGGGACTATGTAAATGCGGTGGGGTACCTTTTTCAATGTTCCGCAAAGTCCCTGTCTCTGCCCTTAGCTCTGCTACTGAGATTTTTGGGGGGCACGGTACTCCGAACAGGCAGTGCTATCATAGGGAGTGTCACTGTTGACAGCACTCTCTTGTAAAATGGCTA
Source organism: Aplochiton taeniatus (assembly GCA_017639675.1). Classification (NCBI taxonomy): domain Eukaryota; kingdom Metazoa; phylum Chordata; class Actinopteri; order Galaxiiformes; family Galaxiidae; genus Aplochiton; species Aplochiton taeniatus. The sequence continues at coordinate 12,935,329 of CM030189.1, forward strand.
ATGATTGAGTTACCACTTCCTCTTTGTTGATCACCTCCAGGGGGCTAATTACACATCCCAATTATCTTGTTTCTATTTTGAGGTCTGGGCAAAAGCACAGAACTTAAAGTGTTGTTTGATTGGGAATGAACCCAGCATGAAATACTTTTGAGGGTCTCTTTTTTTGCCGAAGACAAACAGGATGCCTGGTCCTCTCGATTCTACAGCCGTTACTGGGAATAAAGTCGAATCCAAGCCCCCCGACTGAGCGGCTCGGAACTCAGCCTCAGCTTTGATTGGTGCTCTAAACGCTAGTGGCTGGCTTCATAGAATCCTGTGTGAGATGGTGTGACCCATAGCTCCCCGAGTCACCCAGTATGAAAACCACAATCCTCACTCCAAGCTGGTGGCTGTTGCCTTGAACTGTGAAAACACAGAGCTGAAGCAGGGATTCAGAGGCGAGGGAGTAGAAAGTCTGTCATTTATTATTCAAATGAAATGAGGTCCGGCAGATGGTGGAAGAAGGGCCACGAGCTTGCGGCAGAAAAACCCTCCTGCTCTCTACCTCTCTGCTTTGCTCCGCCTGTGACGGCATAAAAAAAAAAGTTCAAAGGGAATCAGCGATCGTGACGGATCGCATTAGCATATTCCCAATGAGGGAGTTTTGAAGGCAGAGATGGGGGAAAAGAGGAATATTCCATGCAGGAACTAATCAATGTGAGCTGTGTACACACAATGCCATAGCCTGATAGGATGTCCTTCCATTTTTGCTAGAGGCTACGAAGAAGGTCTGTCAGGAAATCCTCCGGTTTCAGGTGGATATTCTTATTCATGGTATTCTGTTTGCATACAGGCCTAAAGGCAGCCATCTTTGTTCTTTTCTCTTTTTTGTTGCCTCCAAATAGAAATATTTTGAAAATACGAATATATTTATTCAATGTTCGAGCACATATTCACACTAGATATTATGCACACAAAGGGGACATTTTCTGTTACATAACATGGATGTCTAAAATTGCCTGGAATTCCTAAAACACACAATGCTTCCATTCATTGAGTGGACATCAGAGCACGGAGCACAGTGGGTCCTATCATACCATTTGCCAGAGAGAGAGAGCACAGTAAAATACCCCATGTGTTGGGTGAATCCAGCATAAAATCGGAGGCGGCCTTGTAAAAACGCACGGGGCTCTTAAGCTTCCCTCCAGACACGTAAGACCCAAGCACCTGTCCAGGGGTCACTCATGTGTCGGCCCGTAGCCATGGGCACCCAGCAACAAGTAGCCAACTGATCGGACATGCTCCTCTTTGCTTGGTGTCTAATATTGCCATTCATCCGTTTCGTTCTCTGGGAGGCCTCTGTCCCCCCCGGATCCGTGGAGAGTACTGTGCCCGCCCCATCTCTGACTTGAAATATCGGACTGGGAAAGGCCCATGTTCCCCAGGCACAGGCAGTTTTTCAAAACCTGAAATCGGAGTGAGTTTTCGTGAAGTTCCCTGTGGTGCTGTTCTTTTGGACCACAACAGGCCACAAATCTGGCAGGCGTTGCCTTCTCGCAGGGAAACAACCAAAAAACACTTAGTCTTCAAAATCCAAGAGGATTCTGGTTAGACACGGAGCAAAATAAAGAATAAATGTCTGACTAAAGTCAGACACGAAGAACAAAGAGATCCAAGTGTACCACATATGGAATATGAAGAGAATAGTTGCTTTCATGTCTTGTTCGGCGGTTTTGGTTATCACATAATTCTAAATGTATTTCCTAGCAAGAAAAGAAGATTTTTTTAGTAATAAGCATGAAAACATTTTAATATAAATAATTGAGGGTAAGCAACATGAAACGATCTTTAAACTCATATGGAACAAGTTTAGGAAATAAAAAAGTATTTATTGAAACCAAGCTCTGTCTCTCTCTCTCTCTCTCTCTCTCTCTCTCTCTCTCTCTCTCTCTCTTTCTCTCTCTCTATGTATATTAAATTTAGAAAAAAAAAATACATATATATATGCGTGTATTTATGCATTTCTTCTTAACATTTGTTTCTATATTCTTTCATGATTATTACAACCTACCTCTGGTGGTTTTAAGGTTATTGTAATGGATAACCTGTTTACCATACATTCTATTTTCTATGTTCCATGTTTGGATCATAAAAGACAATAACATATTGTTAGATTTTAAACAGGAACACTTGAATCAAAATTGGCAATGTATTTTTCCTTTGTTCTGCACAGATGAAAAATAGCTTCAAAATATAGAGAGGATAACAATTGAAGAAATAGCCATTGCTGGGAACAATTCCAAACTCTTCTTTTCTGGCAGCAACCCTACGATTTTTTTTAAACTTTAGTTCAAATCTGTATTTAAGATTGATGTCAACTTCGTTTTAAAAAAGGCAGAAAGAGGGAGTGGGTGGGGTAAATTTATGGATTTGGAAACAATAAAGAAAGAAAAAAAAAAGGTTGCTTTGAGACTAAAATCCCAATTGCATGCAGGATATTGGCAGGATCCTCCACTTATTTTCCAAGAACCAGAAGGAACCATTGGGTCTTGGCAATGTCACGAGACATTCTTGCATTGTCATGGTGTGACTTCCCCTGCTGGACTGAAGCTCCAATGCTTTGCAGGGTCGCCTTGTAAAGTCCCCCTCCCTATTAAAATGTCTGCCGGCGTATAAGGAGGTATGAGGATGACCACCATGTGTCATAGGCATACCTTCACCCAGGGCAGCTCCTTGTCTTACCTCAACGCAAGCAATGCACCCCCCCCCCCCCCCCCCCCCCCCCCCGCCCCTGTCTGTCCATCCGTCCGTCCGTCCTGTCTCCTGACCCGGGGACCAGAATAGGAGTGCCAGAGCGACGTTGATGAGCCCGCTGGGGGCCGCGACGGCTCCCTCGGCAGGGGCCCACCCTGGGATGGGAGCGGGGGCCCACCCTGGGATGGGAGCAGGGGACCACCCTGGTGAGCTGCAGGGGGATGAGCCACTTTATGGCACCCATAGGACAGGGGATAGCATGGCTGCTCCTGCTGAGAGGGGGGTGGTTGGGGGGGGGGGGGGGGGGGTGCTGGGGGGGGGGGGGGGGTGCTGGGGGGGTTGACAGGCCCAGGGCGCGATTCAATGTCACAGGAACACCTGCTCTTTGCAGGTGTCTGCTGGCCGTGGTGGTTTGTGGCCATTCCCTGTTTCGGACATGCTCCCCGGTCCCCTTGCTGCAGCTGTTATATACGTGCAATAATACCGGTAGTCATTTTATATAAGGTTTACGTAATTCAAAACATATGACTTCTATCATTGCCCAGAAATATATAGTATATTGTGTTGGGCCTTGAAATGCGGAGAAGCGGACGAAGCACCTCGTTCAGTTTGACTGCATAACTGACATAACTGCATGGAAATTGAGAGCAGGCCTGAGCAGGGTGAGAGCTAATCCACAGCAGATCCTCCCTGGGCTTGAATAAGGCATTGTGGATCGCCTCTGACTGCTCCGACCCCAGCCCTGTCTGCACCGGTAACAAGCCTCTGCTGTGACCGAGGGAGAAAGAATTCATAAGCTCAAACTAGGTGGGGGTCACTTCTCTCTGTCTTCCCTCTTCTACTCCGAGGCACGGCCATGCTGTGCTTCAGCGGAGAGACACGGAGGAGGTCGAGAAACGCTAGCGAGAGAGTGTGTGTGTGTGTCGTCGTCCCCCCCCCGCCCCCCCGTCGCCACCACTACCACCACCACCCCTCTTTCTCTCTCACTACTCACAATTTTTCTTTGCCAGCCTCTGCTCAACCCAGCGTGCACGCAAGGCAAGCAAAAATAGATAATGAGGAATGTCAGCCTAGAAAAAGAAAATCACCTCCACCAAGACCAAGCTGTTCCGGAGCACCGGGCCGCATTCCACAGGCAGCCCTAAATGATTTATTGCTATCCCAAAAAGACAAGTCCTCCAAAAAAGACATTTAGCCCCACAGCTGGTTAACACCAACTGGTAGTGACTGGCGATGAATGATGACATCCCTTTGAATTAGTAGCTTTGTTCTACCACATCCCCAATGATGGATGAGCCGTTTTGGAAGGCTTTTCAAGACGACGGCCCCTTCCGTAATTATGATTTTCTCGACAGAAACCACCTCTGAGCAGTAGTTCCACTCTCGTGCGGCTCAGTTGTGTTATCACATTTCCAGGGCCGTGGGCCGAACCAGGAAAAGAAGTCCACTACCCTGCATGCTCACCAACAGCGTATTCGGGGGTCCATACAAACCCAATTAAGAATCAATTTCAGCCAGTGTCAGACAGCCTGGCGCCTGCAGAGGGGTAAATGCTTTTGATACGAACATTTTATCGGTGTCTCACAGTCTTTCATTGTCTACCAGTCTGGCGAGTGTAAAGTGTCTGTCAGGAGGCTTTAAGCTGGAGCACTACAGCAAACTCCCACCCCGCCAGAAAGCCTGCACACATGGCATGCACATGAAAAGGAAGATGGAATTCCAACTGGGTAGAAATATTGATATGCTAAGTGATATGTATATACTTGAAATGCAGAATTCCAACAATTGTCAAGAACAGTGTAGAGAGTGATTGACAAATTTATTCAGCTTTATTTTTCCACAATTTCAACTCTCCCTCCCTAATTGTGGGGTCAAGGTGATATTTTGAGTTACTATTGACTTGGGTCATTTTTATGACTCATTTTTTTCCCACGACTATGATTTAAGCGACTCATCAATACATTGATATCAATGTTGAATAATAATGGTTTATTTCCAAACCTAAGAAAACCAAATTAAACTCATAGAATATATTTGAAGTGTGCATTGATTGATTCTCTGATGTATTGATTGATTGGTGATTAATTAAATGATTACAAAAATGTACAACTGCAAATGTTAATTGCATTTTTTATATTATATCATATTATATATTATTTCGACCATAGTTTTGAGCAGTTCTAGTACTACCGATGTTGGTGAATTGACACTTTACTCAAGGCTTTTTATGATTCAAGGATGGCAATAATAAGTGTTATTAGGAACATGAAATATGACACTTCCACATGGAAGAGTCTGCCATATATACTTGATACTGTCATACGTCTAAACCTATTTTGTACAGTAGGTCTGGTATTCGTATCCCTCACAGAAATGACTTTCCTAAATTGATCTATTTCCGTTGCGATGATGAGAGGCTGCACTCAAAGAGCATGACTCACTCTCAACATCGTCTGAAACCCACACTTCTCTAGCAACTTCTGAGCAGCGAGCTGAGCTCCCCGTCTTATGGTAAAGAAATGTGCTCGCCTTCTGAGGCAGCGCCGATCACAATGGGAATTGTGCAGCCCCTGTTAAATGCTGAGCTACTGCAGTCAGAGCTCAAGGCTGTGCACTGCACGGGAGAGAAAGCCTGGAATGAAAGACGAAAAAAGTCCTGCCAGAGAAGCTTGCCGTGTTCACTAATGGCACTGATAGTCTTTGTGACACTATTGATTAAATGATTGGCTTCACTTACAAGGACTCGAGAGCAAGGAAATAGAGTAAAAGCCATTTTGAAAGTTGAGCACAAAAAGATTGTTGCTTATTAAAAGTATTTTTTGTCCATGTGTTGGGTTTCATGAGATTCTACAAAGATAATTATGTTTTTCAATGTTGATAAATAAATCTGTATTTTTCAAGAGTTCCTTATCTCAACTTGTACATTTAGAGACTTTAGAGCCACTGTTATTTTCTTATGAGAATCTTGCAATGAGCTCCTCTTTTTAACCTCTAGATTGGGGGCATGTTGTCTGGCTCTATGTTTGGGTTATGATTTATTGTGCGTCTATGTTTGTCATGGTTTGACTGTATGGCATACTTTGGAGCACCAGGTGCTAAAATTAGAGACAGTCTCCCAGTTCCTCCTTGAGTGAGAAACAGATTCCTCTTCTTAGCACGCAAACACAACCCATTTTCTGGTTCACCAAGAGATAATCAGGAGTCATTTTGGAACATGTCATTACAATATTCAGCAGGGTACCCATTTATATCATAGGACGAAAACAAGTGACTTAATAATAATGAAAAACAGCTAATTGTTTGTTACAAAATGTATAATTGAAAAGTCAGCTAAAGGAATGTTCAAAAGTGTGGTGTACACCAGTGTACAACCACTATCAAATGGATTAATAATTACTATAAAGCTTTATTTATTTATTATTTTTTTAAATATTCTACTACTTTTTTACATGTGCACCATTAGCACTTGTAGAGTTTTACATATTGTACTGTATCAGACAAAAACTTGCTTAGCCACATAACAAGATACATCTATTTGTTTAAAATAATAATAATAATAAAAAAATGTTTTATTTATATAGCGCTTTTCTAAGACCCAAAGACGATTTACAGAACAAGAATAAGACAATAATACTCAGACGGAGAGCAATGGACAGAAAAGCAAACAATAAGGCAAGGACAACTACACAATAGACCAAACAATGAGTTGACAAAGACATAAGTCAAAGAATAACTGTTTTAGGGTTAGCCAGGTTATAATCACATAAAGTTCAGTACAACTCTCTCTCGAACACACACACGAACGCACACACTCCTAAACAAACTCACACATTCAAAATGTACTATAAGGCCGTAGTAACATTGTTGTCCCATAGGAAACTATACAGGTTTCAAATACTTCATGTAAGTCCCAAGAATTGCACAATGCTGAATAAAATGATTGGCTTTGCTATATAATATCAGAGGCATGAGTCACTGAAATGATTTTGAGGTAGACTTCCATATGCACCATGAAATCCATCCACTGAAATGAGAAGAAAAAAAAAATCAGTTGACTTCAAATTTATTCATGCAAGCTTTTTCCAAATGAGAACAAACAAAAGTTCAAGACACAAAAAAGGTATTGCGTAAGGGGCATGTCTGAGTCCTTGTTGCTTGTCAGGTTTCATCCAATGCCATGCAGGGATTTTTTCTCAATGCTTGATCTAACTTCTGTCAAGTGTGTCTGAGGTTGACAGAGGTCCCATGGGGGGGAGGAAGTAGGACTACATGGGTTTCAGAGAGGAGTCTACGAAAACTTTTGAAGTACCAAAAGTGGGTCGAGACGGAATCCAGTGCATGAACCGCTCGGATCAATCTGAGGCCACGCAACTCAAAATGTACATTTATTTTTACCCCCCGGTGTTGAAGCACATAATAAAAGAAAATCTGTCACATCACATTTAATATTGTTAGGGAGGTTTAAATGATAACATAGATTTTTTCCCACCATTTGACACAACAATCTTAGGAGATAGGCAGACATGCCTTGTCTCCAACTGACCATATATGTTGCTGTATGTTTGCAAAGCGACAAAAAGCAACACAATAAATGCAGGGGACTTAAAAAAAAAAGAAAATAGCTTCTCAACACTAACAGCAGAATGTGTTTGTCTGCGTGTTACAACCATTTATCGAGTGTCAGAAAAAAAATCCCTCAAACTTAATTTAGACTTTTCTTATTCCTGCTACAAGTGCCTTTTTCCCTTTCTCTCACTCCAGATTGCCTTTGAGTTTTAGGTGTTTCACCATAATGAATACAACCACATAATAATGACTGATGAACCATTTACCACAACACGGAAGAACCCTCTTATTGACGCTGCACAGGGTTTGTTGAAAGCCTCAGCAGTCTTTGCAAGGGGTTTGAATCCGTAACGTCAACAGCACGTTTCCAAATGAACAAACAGGTATGGGAAGATAAAATCGATGAATATTTGTAACATCGGAGCGGTTGGGGTCCAGCATTGCGGGGGTCTTTGAGACTGAGAAAAAAGACATTGAAAGACACATTTTAAAGACACCAATAAACTACAGACATAAATTCTGGAAGGAATTTGAGCAACATTATTGGTTGAAAAAACATTTTCCTTTTTACATAGTGTTTCTATAGTTATATTTGAATTACACGGCTCTTATATCAACATTTGGGAAAATGTTTGGTGATTATTATAAAAGAATAGTTTTTCTTGCAATCCCAAAAAGATTTCCAGCAGTAAAATAGCAAAAATACCTCCCAAAAATATCTTTAAAAAGATTACCAACAGCGAGAAGGTTGTCTATGCATATTCATTATTCAATTCAAGTCAAGTCAGCCACCATGAACACAGATATGCTAAGTGAATCATTTGGTGGCTAAATTAAATAGGATATAACTGTGATTTACATGAAGGATTTATTTTAACATACACTCTACCTATTGTAAATTTGACATTTTAATGTGTTGTGTGACATTTGATATACTAAATACCGCATATTATGTAGAATATAGAAAGAGGAAATAGGAAGGTTGGTGATGTGGAACATTGAGCAGCAACAAAACACAACATTGGCCGCAGCTGCAACAATACAGTGCACAACACATAATGCAAAGTGTCAAGCACCAACACAAGGCTAAAACCCCATAGAGCTTTGAAACACAGTCCCCCAAAGTGAATGGTCACGGTCTCTCTTTCACCAAAGCCTTATTACAGAGAAATTCAGTAACCTTACTATCAACTGAAAGGGGAGGTGATTAATAGAGCATTAGGTGGGTGCTATTTTTCTTAACGTTCAGCAACACCTAATGAGAAGAAAAGGGACTGCAACATTATTTGTTTCCACACTGAATCCAGGTAGCAATGTACTGCTACAGCAAAAATATCAGGAACAAGCATTTTCTGGGAGCAGCCAGTGTTCTTCCGAAACGCAGCTAGGCTTCTTGTGTGTCTCTGACACTGACTGCGATCTTTAATAAATAGAACATACAAATATCCCAAGCAGTCTGGTCAGTTGAAATAAAGTCAAGTGTTTATTCTTTCAGTTGTACTCTACACATAAACATTATTTCTATAAACAAGAGTGTGTTCCAAAGGATTAGCATCATGACATCTGTTTTCTCTTAGCCTGCTTTACTTTTATTATGTAAAATTATGCCTTGAAAAACAGAGGAGCTCTACACCAATGCCTCTCACTTTCCACCTGATGAATATGACCCAAATTCACATTTCCTCCTTGTAAACAGGGGTACTGTTTTTTTTTTTCCATTTTTTATTGAAGCCATGTGTGACCTGGCTATGGACTTTTGGGTACAGGAACAAGTAGAGCGTTTAAATTCAGCGCCAAAATAGGACTCACAGGTATAATGCTTATGAAGAGGTGATATTAGAAGAGAGAGAATCATTACAGATTATTCGTCTGTCCAGCAATTATTATTGCTTGAACTACGTTAGCCCTGAAAGTGGAAAATGTATTTCGTTTTAATGTGAGATATTTTTGGAATACATTTATAGATGTATACATTTTTTTAGGTGAGAGACACTTGTTAACTATATTGCTTGTTTTTCCAACAGTTATTTATACTTTCAGTTTAACTGTATAATTTGCTAATCTTTGGCCATATTTTCAATAATTTGTATGCTATTTTGCAGCTGTGAACTAGATTTACTGTTTTTATTTAACTGCAATTCTTTTTTTATTTATTGTTTGTGAGCTTTTGTGTTAACAACGGCTGCTCTGCAAAAAAATACCCAGTCTCAGAAGGAAATTCCCGTCTACATGTCAGATTATATATAATAATTTCCAATTTAGCTCTCAAAATCTTTGAGGTTGTTTTTGTAAGATACTTTCTGCCAGTATGGTGTTTGCTTTTCACTATAACATATGCACCCCTGGAATGTCTCTGTTATTGTAATGTTGAAAGCAAAAGCCTAAAAATAGGACGAGAGCTGGTAAAGGAATGAAAACTGCTGTTAACAGTACAATATCACGTTCAAAGAGGAACTGCATGGGGCATGGAGCTTTAGAAACCTGAGAACAAAATTACCATAAACCTCTTGTGCACCATCCAGCTGGGCAGATCCTTCCAGTGCATCTTTTGTTAAGAAATGGCAACACAACTTCACATGATATTGAAGAGATAAAAGGTCATAGTGACAAGTTCTCACCACACTTTGACTGTAATTCCAAACTGCATGTGGTTAGCTGGGTGCCAGGGTAGTTGCCAGCAGTTCCAGGAGTGGCTGTGGCAGTACCGTACGGTACACTGTACTGTACGGTTACGGGGGTAACCAGGCACAACCAGTGAATGAAAACAAGTCATTTTAGGGTATGGTATGTCAGATCAGCTGTTGGAATTTATGTTATAATGTTGTCTAATGTTCGGAATCTGCATGATTTGGAACGGTCTGAATTGCCTTAATCTTAAGGAAGAATATGCAGTATGAATGTATCTGCTTGGTACTGGACTTTGGATTTTGGTGTGAATAATTCCGCTTTAATTTGACCAAAACTTTTTTTTTCCTCATAACTACATTGTGTGAATGAAGACATGAATTATAGACATAAACTATCCTCTTGTAGTATGTTACGTTATGTTTATTTTTTACTAATACTTTTCCAAATGTTTCCTGTGCATAACTGCATTTGTAAAATGTATAAATGAATAAACAAATAAAAAGGTATCAAATCTTTCCCCCTGGCCGGAGGCTAAGAAACATGAACAGTTTTTTGGTGAAATTCAGTGTAGGGTAAAATGACGTTAATTGTTGTTACATCATGCAAACAACTTCAAATTGTAGCCCATGGCGCAAAAAGCCCCAAAATTGGGGCTTACTACTAAGTCGCAAGTCTATAAATCTCCTGTCCTACCAGATGTGACCAGCAATATAAGAGTAGTACACATATTGTAATTAGGTAAAGATCCGATCCTTCGGTCCTCTGCTAGATCCGCTCCAGGTTTTCAGCTGACCCATTTTCAGCCAGCTGCTGCAGAGCAGGCAGCCGGTCTGCCGTTTTTACCCGTCTTGTTTCCCCAAAGTCCGAGTCGAGCTCTGTATGCACCGTGTGTGCATAGAAAGAAGGGGGGATAACCAAAAGCGCAAGCCGAAACCTTGCATCGCCGATCATAAAAACTATTATTTGGACTTTCTTGACTTACATGTCGGAGAGTTTTAAAACGGATTTCTATCGAGGTGTAGGCGATTGCCAGTTTAATTTAGAAGAGAGCTGAGTGGTTTCCCAGTCCTTCGCTGTCTATGCGTTGCGTTCCTTCAGAACGAGACTGGAACCTTGCGTAGGATGATAAAAAAAAAAACTCATGATCAATAGTTCGTAACATATCATCACAATGGAACAGTTTGTTCGGTCCACTGGGACACATGGGGAGACAGAAATACCTGCTACAAGGAACAACAAGACCAGTATCTTTTAAGAAGAGCATGAATCGGAACCACAGAAGTCTTTGTGTTTGCCCGCTGCTCAGTTTCGGGGGTTTTCTACTAGAGGGGTGACCGTCCTCGGCGCTTCTTTGGTGCCAAATTGACATTTATAGTCTGCGCCAAACATCATTTTAAACCAGCACAAACGTAAGTAGGCTATCTTGTCTAGAATAATGAGTTTTAACAGTGAAGAGGAGAAAAGACTGATCAGATGGCTTATGTTAATCAATGCAATTTGAGATAGACAATGTATGCAGGCTACTCCATTTTATCAGCTCATTTAAAAAAAATAAAATTATAAGTTGTAAAGGTTAGATGGTCATTCAAATATTTTAGAATTATATTATTATAACTAAAGTAATGAAATATATGAAATATGTGCCACCTCATAGGTCTGACAAACACATCCAGGGCCTAAGGTTTTGACACCTTTAAAGTTCAATGAGGCTGGTAATCCAGATGTGGATTTTGGCCGTACTCTTTGCAGCCACATTGACTAGCAACATCGGGCAATTAAACGGCATAAACTGCAGCCTAGCCTAAGCCAGTTTGGGAAGGTTACATTGTTTATTGAGGAATCATGACAATTCCCCAGTTTGAACTTGTAGGCTTTTGTTTCTGTGCGGAGTTTAATGTGAAACCTTTAATGTTGCATGTTTGTGAAATGGAAATTATAATATTGGTGGAAGCAATAAAGATGTGCTTTCGTTGATTTCTAGACTACGGAAGTTATGCCACAGGAATAGACAGTAAAATAACATATATTCCATTACGCACAATCCAGAGGACACAGCGACCTAAGTGGGTGCATGTCAGTTAGCGTCTTCGTCTGCTTCACTATTCTACGCCTATGAAATAAGATCATTCACGGAGCATGTATAATTCACATATCTAAGCTAGCTATGTGTGCTGAAGAAAAACACACAAGTACGCATCTAGCGCAAATGTGCTCGCTCTCTCTCTCTCTCTCTCTCTCTCTCTCTCTCTCTCTCTCTCTCTCTCACACACACACACACACAGACACACACTTACACGCACAGATATGACACAAATGTCAGGCAATAGTTTGATCTCATCGGTCATGGAGGGGAGCTCCAGATCCAGACAGTCTCCTATGTTGCCTCCTTACATAAAGAGGTGATGTCTATAGAAGAAAATGTATGTACAAACACTTTTTAAAATCCATTTGCATGATGTATTCCACAACACGGTTTAGCAGTTTATTTGTAATTTAAAATAACGATACGAATAAGTTATTCAATTTAGGAAGTGTAATTCAAGATGGATTTGCTAGATATTACCTCTCAAGTTAAGAGCAATTTTCAAATCGTGAAAAAAAAAATCTACAATAAATCAAATTTCCAAGCGTATCATTATTGTTAAGTTCTTACAGGAGAAGAAATATGTCAAGATTTGCATTGAAACAGCCTAGTTTCCAACCGCTACAACAGAAGCGATTAGGCCATTTGATAATATAATAGGACAGCTGGATAGGATACTGAATAGGATACTGAAACTCTTCAGCTGCAATATTATTGTAATTTGCATGTTAGGGATGGGCCTTGGGAATTTACTAGATGGGGCAAATGTGCTGTTGTACCCCGCCTTCCTTTCACCCGACGGACTGGTTTGGTCCATTTGTCCAGGCCGTCTCGGGAGGAAGTGCCATCTCATCTCACATTGGGCAAATGGTTTGAATGCTTGCTAGTGTGATTTCTCGCGGGTTTTTGTAACTGCCAATTTCCATATCAAAGTGGCTGCATTTCAATGGCGAGAACTTGAGCTACCAGCCCCTTCCTCTGTGGAGTTTTGTTCTGAGAGGGAATGGGTGGTAAAAGACTATAGGGAGTGGTGGACACAGCAACCAATTGTGTATGCGTGCATGTGTGTTTGTGAGAGAGACTAAAAGAGAGAGAGAGAGAGAGAGAGAGAGAGAGAGAGAGAGAGAGAGAGAGAGAGAGAGAGAGAGAGAGGAGGCAGCATAGCATGATTGTGTGTGTGTGCGTGTGTTTGAGAAGGAGAGAGGGGAATGCAAACTTGGAACTGCTAATGTTAGTGTTTGTGTTGGAAAGAGAGAATTAGTTAGTAGGCCTCCATCATCTCACACCAAGAGCAATGTGCAAAGTAAAAAATGGTTGCCATTCTGGGAAGTGGTTGCTCTGGGAGTTTTTAAAAGAGCTGGCTCTGTAAAATCCTTTTCCTATACTACATCCTGAAAGGGCCAAAAGTAATTCTTAAAACTCACATCTACATAAATAAGTGACAACGATCAGGAATTATTAAAGCAACCTACAAGCTACAAAGCTTCCATTGTGCAAAATGTGCGGAAACCTTTCTGCGGTCTCCTAGCTTTGAGCCAGGCTCTGCTTTGTGTAACCAACGGCCTCTTGTTGTTTCTTGGTCATAGAGATAATGTTTATTTTACTGCTGCACAGCTGTTGCTTGGCCGAAAAAGAATGCACTGCCGAGTGTTGCCTCACCGATTAGTTTGATTGATTTCTCTTTTAAATCTGAAAATACACAGCCTAATAGGGATGTTGAGAACAACAGTGCACACAAACACACACACACACACACTCTTTTGACAAATAAAAAGATGTGCCTAAAAAGAGGTCCGTCAGGAAATAATGTCGGACGTGACTGTCTAATTACGTCCCCTGACAGATTTCCCATCCGCCAAAATTATCTTTGAAGCAGACCCGCTGTTGCACAGACACAGGCTGCAGGAACTCCACCGCACTCCCCCCCCCCCCCCCCCCCCCCCCCCCCCCCGGGTTTGCGGTGTAGATCAGGGCAGGTTAACGCCGAGGGGGGAGGGATGTGACGGTGGTCGCGCCGCCTCCGGTGGGCAGGACGCCTCGAGACGGCGGGGGGGGGGGGGGGACGTAAATGCCAGCGGGAGCGCTGCATGAGACGCCGGCGTGGCGGGGGTCAGCGGCCTCGCGCCTGGCACCGCGGCGGGGTAATAAAGGGAGACGGGCGCTGCCGCCCTGGAGAGCCCCGACGGCATAATGAAGAGGGAGGCGACTCCGCCGGCCTCCTGTGCTCAGACACAATCACATCAGTGAGCCTCCGAGGTGGGAGCGGACGGAGGGCTCCTGGTTGGGGGAACCCGGGGTGGCCGTGAGAAGAGGGGGGGGGGGGGTGGAAAAAAAGACAGGGAGGGAGGGAAGGAGAGAGGCTCACCTGCTATCTCGGATCAGAGCAGGTCGGTTTGACAGCTGTCTTGTTCTGTTTCTCTGACACGTCCGCCGTCAAAAGTTGGTATTTACAGACAGATGGAGGAGCACCTCAGAGACGTGTAGCTCGGGGAAAACGAGGCAGGAGGAGATAGCTGGGATCCATCCGAGCCCCAAACCAGTGTTCAACCGTCGTCGTTTCCCCCTCCTTCCCCCCGAGCCGTGACAGGACTCACTGAGACAGAAGCAAGTGACATTGACTTCAGCTAGTTGACCCAGTTGATGAATATCTGCCCTGGGTGTACTACCTCAGGGAAGGGGAATATGAGGACGTAAAGCCTCTCTCACCACCTCCCGTGCTCTAAGTGACAGTTAACTTTCCCCCACTGCTTCTTAAATGGCCGTTTAATGGTCAATGGAGGCCTGCAGCTTGGGTATACAGCCGCGGCACTGGCGGGATTTGCTCTCAGCCGAGCGCTTTATCCCCCACAAAGAAAAGCAACCCCCTCTGTGTTCTCAGAGCACACCGTCGTCCGGGGGGGGGGGGGGGGGGCGCGGCCCTTTTCTCCCCCCGGTGATGGATGGGCCCAGGTCTTTTGGGCCCGTGTTAACCCTTTGGCACGGGCCAAGCCGTCCCGGTTGGAGACCTGTCGGTGGCGTGTGATGGATAGACGAGGGTCCTAAGGTTTCATCTTTCAGAAGATTAGCACCGACCTGTGAGTTGTCCAGACTGCCATGGGAGTTTCTCCGTCACCGATGGCCGCTATTAGCATAGTAGGGCACAGCACCAGTCTCAAGGGAGGCAAAGATAATGTGCTTTATTTGGTGGTCACCGAGCCCAGGTCACAGGAAGTGTGCAGATTAAAGTGGGACTGCCTTGTGTTAGTATTAGGTGTGTCTGGCAGATCATCTGTCATCTACGAGAGCAAGTCCTTCTCTGTTTTTCTTCACCATATAATTATGCTACATAGTGTGGTATGCGTGCCTCACTGCAGGAAAAAACTCCCTGCTTTCGAATCCCATAAAAATGTAAATCATTTTCAAGATATATTGATATCCGAGTACATCAAGGTCTGGTGAGTCAAGGAATTTGAATCGAAAAAACGGAAACTGAAAAAAACCAGATAGCTGTTCACACCCTGTCAGTCAAACCTATGGTTTTTATTGAAGTCTCGTCCGGGGCTTGTTCATGTGATTGAAAAATCGAGTTTTTCCCGTAGAAATGGTTTTAGAGTTTTCTTCTTTTTTTTTTTTTTTTTTGAAGAGAAACTAGAGACGCCCAGTCATTTAGATACTCTGACCAGCTGGTTGGAAATGAATGGACATTGTATACTTTTGTAATTGACTCGAGAGATCGTTTATTTTACCGAAGGGAATAGTCATTTTCTCAAAGTCCATGTTTAGGTTTTGTAATGTCTGTGCGTTTGACTCCAACACAAATTGTCACCTCCCACGACATCGCAGCCGTTCCACGTTTCATTTCTTTTTAATTATATGTAAGCGCTGAGGAGCAGGCACGAGGAGCTTTCAAAGGAACACACTTGTGTGGATAGACAATGCTTCACCCCAGCAGCCCTCCCTCTAGCATGTCTAATGACCATTTGATTCCTATTTTGTGTCACTCGTGGGGCCTGGGAGGGAGCCATTAGGTTTTCAAGGTGAGTCGGATGTTGTCAAAGCCCTTGAACGATCCTTGAGCTTTGATTGGCAGCCCGTCACTCAAAGCAAGAGGCTATTGGAGTCACGCACCAAAGAGAATCTATTACCTTGGTGGGAAGGCTACGCTTTCACACTGGGTCCATGTGGTCAGCTCTTTATTGGTGGAATTCTTCTTCTTTTTTTCAGCCCGGCTGTGAGCCTGGCCTTTGATAATTCTGTAACAACTTCATTTAAGTGGTTAGGACTCACTAGACAATTCTCCGTCCTCCCCCCCCCTGAAGAATGCTTTTCTATTTGCTCTGTGTGGGCCTATCGCAAGTCAGAATGGATGGGCATGCCAGAAAAATAGCCTCCATAACTCTATCCCTTTTTTCTCAGAACCTTGTCCGTCTGCGTGAGCAGAACATTACAACGGCAGTGCAACTTGAGCTCTCCAAAAGCGGTGCCAAACTCAAAGTCACATAGCAAGCCTACTTCCCTTCCCTCTTGTCCTTGTGGAGTTGTTGATTTGTTCCATTTCAAAAGCCCTGTGAAGACAGAGAGGCTGCAGGCTCTGTGTACGGGGAGGGAACGGCAGAGCGAGGGCTTGTTGTTGATCAGCCAAGCAAATCAGATCTTGATATTTGGAGAGCCAAGTTGTGATTGCTGATTGCTCTGTGAGTTTTAATTAGGAGACTCATAAGCAGCCTGTCATTTCTCGGCAGAGCATAGTTAAGTACCAAACATGCTTAAAGGGAACAAATAATTACTTTTTCCTAGGTCGTTAGGGCTGCAGAAACAAGGACATGTTTTTTGGCCTTTACAAGTAACTGCACATTTAATTTTATGAACTTGTAAACAGATTTTTTTTGTTGTTGCTGTTGATTGAATATGTTTTGAATCAATGAGGATGATGTTGTCTATCATACACTACATTTAGCCCACGCCTCATCCTCAGGCATTAGACCTGGACATCTTTCAAAAACAGCCCCCTATGCAGAAACACCAAAAGCCATCCACAGAGTTCAGCGACAACAGAAACCCAAACCCCAATCTAAAACTGTTTTGCTTGCAGATAGTAATATAGATTGGGATTTGGCTTATGTTCAGCCAGCAGGTTTCTGTCCGGTGCTGCTAGACCTTTGCTAGGACGTTTTTAATTACATCAGGGCCCTGTGTAATTGATCTAGGCTTAGAGGGATTTCACTGTCAACGAGACTGGGCCCAGGCGTTAAGACTCGCCCAGTGAACGCTTCCACCTCGCCACTGCTCGTCCGACTTAGGGGTGGAACATCCTGGCTTTTCTCTTATCTACCTTGTTTTAATGCACAGAGGCATCGGCCTTTTATGGGCAACGGCTAAATCGCCCCTCCAAGACCCAGTTGTGACACCCCAGAGAGTGATGGAGGCGCTTCCCACCCCCCCACCCCCCCCCCCCCCCCCCCCCCGGGCAACGTCTATGGCCAGCAACGTTGCCACCTGAAGTGTCCTCTTACCGAGCACTTTCTTCATGGTTCCGTGTTGTCACCCACCATTTTGAAATTTTTATAAGGCTGTTAGATAATGCTTCCCGATGACGGTGAATTATTGATGGTATTGTTTCGTATGAGCAGGACAGGGCAGGCTTTTAACTCTGGCCTGCTCGGTCTCTTATCCGGTAACTAAGGGACACCACACAAACACCCAAAGGAATGATGCAGTGAAGGAGCAAGAGGAGAAAGAAAAAAAGAGGCAGGGGTCTGAAAATAAAATGATGCCGAGGCTTCCTCGTCTCTGCTGTTGGGCTAAGCCACAGACTAAGGGAAACTTGGCAGCAGAAAGAAAGAGCTTTGGATCTACAGCAGCTCTCGCTCGCCCTCTGATTCTCCCTCTCTCTCTCTCTCTCTCTCATTCTACTTGAACCATTGAGGAGGAGTGGTGTGGCTGTTTATTTGTTTCCTATTTCATTATTTTGTCGGGGATGTTGCGGGAGGGGGGGGGGGAACAAAGCATTCCGGTCCGTCGAGGGGTTTCACAGGAAAGTTTCAAGTTGGCTACTTTTGAAGAAAAATATGTTGAAATGTGTCTAGGCCTTACACGGGGGCTGCTTTGCCGAGGTGAACGCATGCGAACGGAAATGTTGTGGGCCGAGAGAACAGGCTAGACTAGTCGAACCTGCTCTTATTTCCCCCAAGGAAACTCTTTGATGCCTTTTTTTTTCTGAATTGCCAATGAAGCCCTCCCCCTTTCAACTAGCGCATTCCAGGGTTGCTACTCAATAGGTCCATTTACAGGTACTTGGACTAAGTAAGTCCTTTTGTCTGCTGTTCCATATGGTGTGTGTCCCATTGTGGGAGTGGGCGGTGTGAGGTCTCTCTTCGCCCTCGTGGCCCTGGCTTTGACCAGTCTTTGTACTTGCCTGTGTTAACTCCCGGGTTACTCAACAGAGCAGATTGTGTCACACCCTACCATGTGTGTGTGTGTGTGTGTGTGTGTGTGTTCTGCGCCTCGCGGCGTGTAGATGCAATTCCCTTCGTAGCCACCCCGACCGGAGGCAAAACGATTTTTTTTTGTCCGTGAGCCCGAGTTTGGAAAGCGCTCGTGCTCCCCTGTGAAAGATCCGGCACATTCGTGAAGCGGAGCGCTAGAGAGGCGGCCGAGCCAACCACAATTTACACTTGTAAATTGTGATCGAGTGTTAAAGTGGGCTGGTGAGGTGTGTGTGTCGGCACGGGGTGGGGTGGGGGGTTCCAGGCCTTTGGATAAAGAGCGTGTGGGTTAGTGATAGGCACAGAGATGGCGTAGACCAAGTGGTGTGGCTCTCTGTTGGGTGATACAGAGTAAGAGTAAAAGAGAGGCTCATCATGCTCCTTGTCAACTCGGAGCTGCCTCCTCCCTGACCCACTGCTTAACTAACTGCTCGGAGGTCAGTCCCATTCATGTGCCTGTCAAACCTCAGAGTAGATAGGCTCTAATATGGGTAAATTAATATGACATTTAGAACCCCCTCTCTTTTTTCTTTTTTTGAAACTCTCAAAGTCCCATTTACAGTCCTCAATTGCCCAGAATACATTTGGGCTCATTAAGCAGGAGTAACCTTTACAAATTTGCGTGGTTGAGAATCCAAAGATGGCCGCGCTCTCGGTAAGACTTTCATGTGGTTTTCACATCAACGTTTCATTAGTGTGTGCAGCGTGGTAGTATGTTCCAGAGCTAGTAATTACCTCATGCTAATTTGGATGGGTGATCCGTGTGAGAGGGGGAACTATGCTTTCAAAGGAGATGGAGGGGAGGATAAAGAGCTAGCCAGTAGCCTGTCCTTCTTTAGGGAGTCTTTTGTAGACTGTTGGTTTGTGTTACAAAGTAGTGATCAGGAACCCTTTTCATTATTGTGACGGCTTTTTCAAATCCCCCAGCCATTCTTATGCATGTTGCCAGCTTGGTATTCTCCACTTTTGTCCGGCCCCTCTCTAAAGCGATTTTCCTCCTTCCAGTGTCAGCCGGGCTTTCTATCCTATCTCCCACCCCGATCAGTTGGAACGAAGCCTCTCCACCCGGCAAACTCTCGTTCAGCTCCGAAACGGCGACTAGCTACCTGCGCGCTCACCCCGCTCCCAAGCCGCCCCCCAAAAATATCTTATCGGCACGCACACTCTTCCTCCCGAAGTGCCGGGGGGGGGGGCATGGCGTGCGCCTGTCTCCGTCGCTGGCGGTCGATGACAAGTGCTCTGCACCACTGATGGAGCCAAGGAAATGACATCATGTCCCCGACAGGGGGATGAACGGCTCTGACAGGCTGGGCCACGACAAAGAGTTCCCTGGGAGCGTCCGGGTGCACGGGAGACAAAAAAATAAAGACAAAAAAAATCTCTGTTTGTGCCACTCTTTAACACCTCCCCCCCCCACCCCCTCTTGATCTCCCCCCCCCCCCCCCCCCCCAATCTCTCACTGAGCCTCTCCTCGAGTTTTAAATTCCCCTCTCAGACGTTTGTGTTTTTGTCCTGCAAGTAGGCCAAGGGGGTGGGGAGGGCAGGGTTGAGTTAGTTCGGAGGTGCAGACGAGCCGTAATCGTGTGCGCTGCTCAACAGGCCAACATCTCTATTTCCCGGCCCGGCTTGGAGCTTACACTGGGATCTTTAGTTTTGTTCCAGTCTTAGTTGATATGTATATATGCACTCTTTATTTCTCCCTTTGCCGGGGGCTGACAATTGAAAATAAATTAACATTCCTGCTCTTTATTTTTTCCCTCTCTAAGCCTGTGGAGAATACTCGGAGGCGAAGCCAGGGGGTCAAGCCATACTCACAGACTGTCAATCCTCCTCTGTGACCCAACCGCCCCTTTCTTTCTCCCTCCTTCCATTCTTCTCCTCCTCTCCTCTCCCTCTCTCATCCATTCAGTGTCTCCCGGCTTAGAAAGCCCGGGACTCCCCCCTCTCTCTCTCTCTCTCTCTCTCTCTCCCTCTCCCTCTCTGGCTATTCTTTCGCTGGCCGCCCCTCCAGCTTGAGAGAGGCAGCCACAAGCTTTGTCAAGGAAGCCACACATTCAGTCAGCCTGCTGTCGTGAAACAGCGTCGTATTTCATGCTAAGACATGTGGGCCTGTCTTTCTCCAGCCATTTGTTTTAATTACTTTTTAATTGCTCGCCTTCCCTCTTTCGAATGCTTGCTTACTTTCGTATCTTTCTGATAACACGAAACGCTAGCTTGTAGTTCGTTTCTTTCCATCCTGTGGGCAGATGATAGATTTGTCTCCATGGTTTCTCCCTGTCTACGGTCGGGGAGCGAAAGAAAAACAGATGTTGTGAATGTTTGCGCGTCATTTTTCACTCCGCTGACAAGAGTTTGGTGTCCAGAATGATCTACTGTTAATAGAGAGCGCAAACTGGAGAAGCATTCCTTCATTTTCTCTGGAGAATGTGGCGCACTTAAAGTGCAGATGACAACTGAATAACTTTTAATGAGCAGTCTCGGTCACCTGAAATGTTCTACATTTGCGGCAGTTCGATTTAATGCATATGCTGACAGTTAGTCTTAACTGTATACAGTATTTCATATTGTTTATGGTGGGAACATGAGGTGAATATTAGGTGAATGTTATTGGCCCAAAGAACAAGCAACCTTTATTCTCATGCCTCAGAGAGGCCTGCTGTAGATAATTTCTCAGCGCAATCTCTGAGGGGTTAACTACGCCTCACTTACTTCTTTAAATCATTTTCTGCTTCAGAAAGCACCCCCCCTCCCTTGGCCAGCCCCCGGTCCCCCAATGTAAAATTATGATACGTCTGTCAGCACTTGTGAAAAGCGTCTTAATGTTAATCGGCTAATCCTTTTATCTCAAGTCCGACCAAATCCAGTCCAGAAATCCCCACCAAACAAAATGGTGTTTAGAGGGATGAGCGTGGCCAGCTCCTCTGCCAGCTTAAGGGAGAGAGGGGAAACATGTTCCTCAGCGGGGGTGACGGTGCGGGTGGGTCTGAGCTGGAGAAAGAGCCCCGAGGCAGCAGGGACCCCCATGCCCGGCAGGCTCCTCGCCCTCCGACCCCCAAAGGCCTGGTAGAGCTGAGCAGCTCAGTCGGCCCAGCAGGCCGGAGACCTGGGGAAGGGGGTGGGGGTGGGGTTGGGGGGGGGGTCGCCCCCCACCCCCTAACAGTTCCAGTCTCCACCCGTCAACCACCATTAGGGCTCCTAGCTTGCCCCCGGGTCTCATATCGGTGGATGATAAATAGTCGAGCGCTGAGGGAGGCCGCCATCACGTGGGGGTCCTCCGGGGATTTATGTGGAAAACATGACTGGTCTCCTGCCCAATAGGAGGCCAGGGACAGTCTTGTGCTGTGACTAGGGATTATTAGCAGCAGCAGGCCGCCATCCTGCCCCAGAGGCGAGGGAGCAGTTATTCTGCCGTTGGCTCTTATCTGATCCGCTGCTGCACCCTGGTTAGATAAGCAGTTGGTAGACAAACAGAGTCGCGACTTTATGAAAACTCTTGGGTTTCTAGCACCTAATAAGTAGCAGCTAGGTGGAGGAGTTTTCGGCCAGACTGTGACGAGAGAGTTTGGCCGCTGTAACCTCAAATCAAGATAAGTCTCCTTGGCCTAGCTGTGTTCCTCCGCCTAGACAGAGCTCACAGGTTTGTCAGTCTCCTACCAGGCATGGGGCTCTTTAAAGAAGGAATCCATAACGGTGATTTAAATTATGAGTCTGTATGCTAATGCGGAGGCTCCCAATGTTTTGTGGGGCTTTTTGAATGTTGCCCAAAATATCCAGGCGCATTAGCGGAGCCCAGAGAGCGATCAGTGCCGAGTGCCTGCGCTGTACGAATTTAAGTTCATTATAAAATAATCAGGGTGGTTGATGAGTGGCTCAGGAGAGGAGGAGCGCACCGAAAGTGAAATCATCGTCTACTTCCGACCCTGCACTTCAAAGTGCGATTTTCTGTGTACAATGGACAGGAATGTGTTCACACAACAGGCCGGATGTAAGCCACGTGGGGACCTGGCTAGGGGAAACTGTTGTCACAGTTTGAGTGTGCGTGCCTGTGTGTGTGTGTGTGTGTGTGTGTGTGTGTGTGTGTGCGTGCGTGCGTGTGTGCTTGTGTGTGTGCGTGTGTGTATGTGTGTGTGTTTGTGTGTGTGTGCGTGTGTGTGTTTATGTATGTGTGGTCCGTGTTTGCTTGTGTGCGCCTTGAGGTATTTCACGTGACACACATCAAACACCAGCGGCGGGCGTCAGTGGACTTGGCGCCAAAGATTCCTTCCCATCTGGTGTTCCTTCTCGTCTCCTGCCTAACCTTGTGCCGACACACTCAAAGCCGTGTGGGCTGGTTAAGACTCCCCTCGAAATAAGGAAGGGGACAAAAGTAGCTAACGAAGTCGCTGTGTCTCCAATGGCTGGGTGAAGGCGTTGCCAGAGCAACAGGCCTTTCTCCTGTGGGGAGAGGGGCTGTAGCTCTGGGGAGGTTGGTGGAAGGTGGCTTGGAAGTATTCGGGGGGAAAACGCCAAGCCACAATGGAACCGAGCTGGGAGTCCAAAGTGTCTGGTGGTAGCGGGCCAGTTGTCTACCTGGCGTGCCTGCTGGATGTTGGCATTCCTAAATTGAGTTGTCGTCCCGGTTGTCATAGCTGAATCGGGACTGCGTTGCCGGATTGCATATCCGCGACGTCGCGCACGTTTATGTTTGATGTTACGCCGCTTGTTTGGATGTCTTCCACATGTCTGACTCCCCTACTGCTCTGCCGTTATCTCTCACACACTATTCCACGTGGGAAATGAATCGGTCTCTCCACCGACGAGGAAAAGACGGTCATGGCATAGTCAACGTGATGATGATGCTTATGATGATGATGATGATGATGATGATGATGATAGTGTCCTACAGTACCCACTTTCCCCATTCTTACGTTCCCTCTCCTTGTTCTTGCAGATGAGAAGATGACTGGTGATGCGTCTCCAAGCACCACAGATCGTTGACGTGTTTCCAGCTTCCTCCGTTTCTCTGTCTGCGAAACACTGAACCGCTAGTATTTGCCAGCAGGCGGCTGGAAACGTTCCCTACCACACACAATGGCCTCTGCACTGTGGAGGTGTCCAATGTTCCACTGCTTAGTGCTCCTCTCGATCTACGCCCATTGTTCTGACGGTATGTAAACCTTTTGTTGCAGGAAATATGTTTCTACCCAGGTCCCTTCCAATTCGGAAAATGCCTCTCTATAATCGCAGCTTACGTGCTTTTGTTCAGCAATGTATCACATGTATTGGCCTAGTCTGTGCTGATTTGCGCACAGAAGCACGGCTGTGGCATAGTTTGACTACTGAGAATGCTCTTGAAAGCTTTCCCCTTGAAGTTGAACAATTAGTGTGCGACGCGTTTTCGCAACGTAATTTCTCAGTTTGCACTCGGGCCTCTGTGCCTGGAAGACTGAATGCATTTTCTTAAGTGTCTTGATTGCATCGCTCTGTACAGTCGCTGCACCTGGTTCTAGCAAACGAGGGAGTTGGCCTCATGCCAAGTGGAGGAGATTGTACAGCTCTGCTGCTGTCTTCCAGCGCTCTGCAAACGCGTCGCTCTCGTTTTTGTTGCTCTCTCTCCCATCTCCATCCCTCACTTCTGATTAGTATGTATGGTTGTAATTACACGGTTTTCTTACTCTCCTCCCAAAACGCTCCGTCTGTTATATGCCCATCAAAAGTGCCGATGTTGGTATGTCTGCTTAATGACAATCATTACATCGCTGTCCCCTTTGAGTCTCATTGTCCTCAAAAGAACAAAGTTGAGACAAATCACATGCTAGCGTGCCAGGCATTGATTACAGATGAACGTTAAGAGCACGTCAGTTTGGGGGTGGGGGGTGGGCCTTTAGAATTTTTGCTGTGTTTTTTTTTTTTGTTTTCTGTTTTCGTTTCCCTCTGTCAGAGGCGTTCCTCCCAGTTTTATTCGGGCCCGACAGCAGGCTGTGATTTGCTAGCAAAGGGAGGGCTATGGAACAGTCAAGAGATGTCACTGTCTTTGACAGTGATACACACTCTTTGTAGATTAGCAATTGCAGATGATATGAAAGAGCGCAGTGGGGTCTGACTCAGAAAAAAGAATTTCTTCTTTGCTTTTGAAGAATAGTTCTCTGATCCGGTCAGGCTCAAAAGCAGTCCGGCCCGAACAGTCCTGGCGATTTTCTTGAAGGAGGCGGGATACGGCTTTGGTATGCCGAGGGAAAGTCAAGGTTTTAGGTTTCACTTGAAGAAAGGGCTCTTAGCTGTGTGAATGCATATTTGCCCATCCATCAGTGAAGGAATGTGTGTGGGTTCCCCGGAAAACAATGTCTGATCCCATCTACATGCCCCTTACCTTCCCCCTCGCGAGCCCTGAGGCCCCGGGCTTCTGGATGTATGGAGCACATTTCCTTGGGTTGCCAACCAAAAAGGTCCCCACGCGATAATTACCTCCTCTCCTTCAGCGCAAGATGGTATCCTGAAGTGCCGAAACCTTCTGCATGCTTAAAAAACTCAATGATATACTCGAGCAGAAAATGTTTGTTTCTCTTTAGGTTATTGACTGCCCATCGTGGATCCTTTGTAGGTCGGTGTCTTTGTGTGTGTGTGTGTGTGTGTGTGTTTGTGGGTGTGTGTACGTAACTGGAATTGAGCCAGTCTAAGCAAATTCTCGGTGGCTCTTTGAAAGATTTAATGAACAGATTTGTTACATGGCCTTGGTTCTCTTTGACACCACCCAAGAATGCTGTCACTCGTTAGAGCACAATTTATTTCCAAACAAGGCCACGGAAAAAGCTGATGGTTAAAGGCAGGTTAAAATATTTGACATTTATTTTGTCAAGTAGAATTGACAGGTAAAACTATGAACGAAGAGAAAAAGAAAACTGTGCTACATGCTAGGCCTACTTGTCATTTTAATTTTACTTCTTGTACACACTCGAGTAATTCCCCAGTACTCGAGTAATGTGCTCAATCACCTCAGGCCATTTCAGAACTGAACTATGATTTGACACCGCGTGTAAACTAGGTCATAGAAGATATCGTGTTTGTGAGAGGTTGTTTTAGACCGCCTACTCCGTAGATTAGAAGAAGTTTACAACAAGAATTAGAGCTAACCACCGCTGAGGTGGGGCCCAGGCACAGGTCTCTACCTGCCAGCGGCGTACAATGGACGTTATTATGATCCTTAAAGCAAAGGAGCATAGATTTGAATGGATTATGTCTTGTGGTTTGTTCTGTTGACATCCGAGACGGCTTTTGTATGTGTTAATGCCAGGAGTAGAGCCGGTCTCCCAACCGAAACATCCAAACATTGCACAAGAGAATACAGATTAAGATGATTTGTTTTCGGTGTCCATGTCATCTGTTTGAAGAGATCAAGAGAACTCAGGAGACAATGTTTGTTTAGTTTTCAAGTGCTTGGACTGACAAAAAATGTGTCCGTGATGAGGTTTTCAACATTTTTGGAGATGTCTCTCGTCAGTTTTTTTTCCTTTTGAATTGCCACCCTTTCACGTGGGTACGTGGATTAAATACGAAACAAATAGTAATTGTTCAGAGATAATTGGATTATACTTGCGACTTTACTATGTATCTGTTGCCATATATTCCATCTTTCGACGGAGACAGTGTTATCTCTTGTGAGAGACTTAGCCGAATCACAACATGAATGCATTGCCCTCTGCGGGAGTTCTTCTTGAAACAGAGACTTTTGTGATGTCCCAGCATTGCGTATGTGTGCTCTGCCGAGATGTCTCAGCACATCGTATGTCTGGTACACTGCCGCACGCTCCCCTGATGGAGAAGGCTCCCATGCGCCACACTGGTGTTTCCAGGAGAATAATGAGTGGAGGAAGGCATTGTGCAGCAGCTCCGGTCTGGCCCGCAGCCACAGCCGTCCAGTCTGTCATCCATTGATATGCTTGACTGGCTTTAAAAAAAAAATATTATTCATATCTGAATGCTGCGGGTCTACTGGAGGCCTATCATGAGTTATCAGCTGAGCCAAGGGAGGCTGCCCAAGATGACTGGCCCAGCTGTGGAGTCCGAACAGGCAAGAGGGGGTTGGTGGGGAAGGGGGGAGGTGCAAAGGAATATATCAGATTTATCAGGATTTCGTTAGCTGCATGTTTCAGCGGTTGTTTTCGGTGGGGAAAAAAATGTTTTTATCGGCTCGACTAGAATCCGGCCATGGCGGAGGTGTCATGCACAATGGGGGCCATGTTGAGAGACAAATGACGCTTTGTACATTTCTTCATTACTGTCCTATTGACTGACTAATGGCGGCTTTGACAGCGTTCCCACACTATCCCTGAGATAGTGGGAGGATTTCTCAATACTGCAGTCAGGTCCGTTTTTTCATTAATCGTCATTTTTAGTCCGAGATTTATTAGCCAACTATTTGAGACTTGGAAGAAAGCAGATACATTTGTCTCGGGGGACCGCAACATGGAATTGAACTGAGCCGAGTGAGTAGCCAGGATCAGTATTTCCATTTGGAGGAAAACGAAGTGCCTATATCGCCCCTGATGGGGTCACCCTGGATTTAGAGCAAGACCGATTTCCTGACAACCATTGGCAAACCAAAAGCAGCCGCAACGTTCCCAGTCGAGATGAAAATTTAAGAGAGGGCGCCTTTGGGAGAGAGACCCAGTTCATTGTGTATTTAGATGGGATTGTAAAAACTCCCCGTTAGCCGGCCAGATTATGAACAGACACTCAATCTAATGGGCTGGGAGCTGCAGCCCCTGACAGTTTGATTTCATTTGTTAAGCATGCCTTAAATCGACCTCGCTGGCAGCTATACAAGGCAGCTCAATTCACACCTCTCTCAGATGCAGGAGTATAAACAGAGCAGATGCCTACCTCACTCTTTCCATTCATGTGTGTGCCCCACACTGACTTTTGCTAAGACGGCCTAATTCAAAGAATGGACTAGCCTGGCTTACATGGCCGTCGCAAAGTAACACTCTCGCTGAATCTAGCCTAAACTTTTGGATTTTCTTTTCACAAGTCACTTCCACCCAGGCTTTTCAGCTGTCACAATAAAGTAACGTGTTTGATTCTGAGGGGAAACAGAAGGCTTCTTAAAGTTAAGTCAGACTTCTTACACTTGTACAGTACCACGTTGCCTGTCTTGTTTTCAAACTGTATTAATCATGAACGGCACCGCAACAGCAAAAAAACGAAAAATCCACACAAATAAAGGCAATATGCATCTGGCAGATTTTATTGTCATTCATTTTCACTTCATAGTTCCTATTAAAGCTGTGAGGGCTTCACGTTGAAATGACCTATGTCTACGGCAGAGTGGGCATAACTAATGCTAAATATTAGCAAAGAACAAAAGCGCCTCACGTCTGGCTAATACCAATTGCGAGGCGGACATTGACGATACAAAGGGAATGAGACAATACCAGTAAATTAGCTTTGACTGGGTACCTGCAGCACGCAATCTTTAACAAAGCACGGTCAGTTATGTTCCCCGTCATCAGGGCATACATTCAAAGCTTTTGACTGTGTTAACAGACGTTTGGATTTCAGAAAAATACATGCTGTTTGTGAAAGAACACTGAAACCCCTTGGAACAAAGAGCCCTTGCCAATATAAAAGGAATGTAGTCTACAATTATATTCCCCTTGAGGGCCTTGTGTAAATTGTCTTGAAATTATCCCTTTTTGTAAAGCATTTGTCCCCGGTAATCATTTCTCCACTTTGCATCAGAGCTGGCCACACGCCTAGCTGGTAGTGCATTAGTTAGGTAAGTAAGTCAGGATTCACACAGTCAAGGTAAAAACCTATGGTGGATAAAAGTATGTGAATCACTAAAACAAGTGAAGATAGATGCTTTTGGTAAGCCTGCGTTTAAGCTGTGTGTGTGTGTGTGTGTGTGTGTGTGTGTGTGTGTGGCTTGCCAGGTTTTGCCCAGTTTGTGGGCCGGGCGGTCGCTCTCTGTGCTTCTCTTTACAAGGCAGGGATGTATGAAGCTCTGTAGCCTTCACTGTATTGGTAATCCCCTCAGGCTGACTCTCTGTGCCACCGAGCATGACCGCCACTTTTTTTTTTGTTCAGGAATTAAATGTCACCTCGGGGCGGGTCACCTGCAAACAAAGGGCCGGCAGGCGATTTTGCAGGTATAAACAGCCCGAGATAAGGGTGCCCTCTCCCGCTGTGCAGGAAATTGAATAAGTACGCGGCCAGGGGAAAAACTCAGAAACAAGGCAGGCACAAAGAGGGGTTTTGTTTGCCTCCGCGTTATCGGAACGAACCCTCCTCTTGGAGCCCATTCCCCCGTCGAGTGCACAGGGCCCAGTGGTCAAATGGAAGTGAAGGGCAGGAAGGCGTCTGTCACCGAGGTCTCCCCATCTGCCAATCTCTTATCAGTGGCCCTGCTTGTTGCTTCTATTGACCGGAATGGCTCCTCAGAGGAGGGCCGCAAGGTCATTGCGCCCGAGTCAATCAAAGCAGTCAGTGGCGCAGAGATAGCGGGGGGCTCTTGCCTCGGAATGTGTCTGGAATGTGGATAGTGCTCACTTCCTGCGGGAAACCTGCAAGTCGAGCATAGCGTGTGTGTGACTGGAGCGCCCGAACGGACTTGGGAGCGCCCGAAGGGCAAGTGAATGGAGTCTCTGCACGCCGCTGTATCTCCTCCGCCGGG
Source organism: Aplochiton taeniatus (assembly GCA_017639675.1). Lineage (NCBI taxonomy): Eukaryota > Metazoa > Chordata > Actinopteri > Galaxiiformes > Galaxiidae > Aplochiton > Aplochiton taeniatus. The sequence goes on from CM030189.1 coordinate 12,964,454, forward strand.
GCCTTGTACCCCCATCTCATTTGTATCGACTCGGCTTCATGCGTGTGTGCATGTTTGTGTGCGCAGACGTTCAAGCGTGTGTGTGTGTGTGTGTGTTGGGGGGGGGGGGGGGAGGGTGGTGTCTAATGGGGTGTGCGTGTACGACCGTCGTCTGTGCCTGGGCCTGTGTTCTCCAGGCCCTGTTTCGGTCCCCAGTCATTCCCTCCGGTGTCAGCCTCATTATTCGCCAGCCGTGTAATCCCTGCCGCAGTCGGCGCTCCTCCCGACATTCGGTCTTACGTGTCGCGCCAAGGGAGGCACCCGGGCTGGTCTCGGAACAGAGGAAGTGGGGAGGCGGGTGGGGGTGGGGGGGTAGTCTACCCCAGCGAGCTAGCACAGAGACAGTGACATGTGAGGAACAGACCCCCTCCCAGCCCTTGTCCTCCTCCTACAGCACCACCCTCAGGGAAGCACCTGACTTCTTCTGAGATCTTTCTTTTTTTACCCCCTCTGCAAAGATCCAGCGAGGGGTTTAAAGAAGGGGTTAGGGATGGCTGTGATGAGACTTATGTAGCACAATCGCTCAGGGTGAGATCAAAAAGCAAGGTGCTGCACCCTGGCGCTGTTAGATCATTCTCTCACCTTTTTTCCGTGTGTTTCACCAACTGGCGTGGGGAAGCAGACGTTCAGCACTATGCTAGTCATATCACAGTGAACTAATTCTGTCAACACAAAGGCCTTCCCCTTTGCATGTACCAGGTTCCTTTCCCGCCCAACTCCCAAGTAGAATCCTTTGTGCCTTCAACCATTTAACCCCTGTGACAGTTAACGGTATCACTCCGTAGCACGGGTTTTTGTTTTTTGTTTTTCGGTTATGGGGTCAAAAACAAGGTGCTTTCACCGAGCAGACGTCTAGCGATGCACAAAAAGAAGATTTTCGAGGAAGACGATGTTTTTGACGCTGTGTCACTCCTGTCACGATGAGTCATATTAATGGCTGACCCTCCGAGGCCCCCGGCTAGGATTATATGCGTTATCTGTGTAATGACGCTTCTCTTTTCCCCGCCGCACTGTCCTTTGATGTGTGCCCTTGGGGTCAGAGGTCAGCAGGCCCATTGACAGAGTAGACGAGCTCGGATTAAACGGCCATGTTGAAGGAGTCAGAACCCCCACCCCGGCCTGCTTCTCCAGAGTACACTGCCAGAGGCTTATTCTTGACAAGGGTTTAACTAAAGCTGATCCCCTCCACGTTTTATTGCATCAAAAATAATCAGCCCTGCACCCGGAAAGTGAAATCCAGAGGTCACTGTGTACGTACTGGGGTTTGCTAACATTGTCACGAGTGTTTTCGTCCAATGCCGCCTTAGGGTCTGAGGCCCGGGTCTCAAGCCAAACTCTGCAGATGGAGTGTTTCACCTGAGGAACAGTGGCACCCAAGCAACGGTCACGTCGCCATTGACATCTGAACCTTCAGAGGCAACACTGGGGGGGGGCATGCTTAGCACCGGCGCTACGACAAATCCCCTTGTCCTCCATGCATCAACATGCCACTCATGTGATGCCCTCTGTCGCTTGCCCTCCCAGCGCTTTTTTTTTTTTTAAAGAGGAGAAACACAGATCGGAGGTGAACCAGAGATAAGGTCGTGGTCAGGAATACGGATGGGGGTTCGGGAATGTAAAGTGAAGGGATCGGGTTCTTCCGTCAGAAAAGAAAGGCAGCGGGGGGCGGGATAGGGGGAAAGTCAGAGCCCATCTTTCAACCACAAATGGACTCCCTTCTATTTTTGATAGCCTCTCTCGGAATCAGGAGTGTTTGATAGCAGGTGGCTGGGAAAACGGCGTTTCGCCTGCAGGGTTTGTGGTCTTGTCTGACACTGTCTTTAGAAACAATTCCCAGCAAGGCAGGGCGCAGCGTGGGCTAAGTGTCATGGGAGATGGTGCCGTGTGTCCTACTGGATTTTCATTATGGCATGCCGGCGGTTGAAATGTAATAGGAGCACGCTCGCTGTGGTCAGCCCTTGGCACAGCGTCGCCTTGTGTTTGACGGGCAGATGTTGTTTTGCGAGTCCCCAATTCTCCTCCCTCATCTTCCTCGCCGCTCCTCTGTGTTTCAACGTATTACCTCACGTGTGACAGTGGAAATATATGTATCCGACAGGTTAGATCACACATTTCCGGCAGCCCACCAGGGACGCCATGTATTTCCCCCAGCTCAACAGGCTTTAGGAAGTAGGACAGATGAGATGGACCCTTTTCCTCGCTCAGATTGCGTGTGTGCTGTCTAAACGTGTTCCTGTTCTTGATAATTAAAAGGTTAATTACATTTAACACATGAACCCATAGTGAAATGCCCTGATGAAAATATATATATATATATTTTTTGGGAGGATCTATATTTTTTTTTATGCCCCCCCGTGCCATCAACAAGTTCCTTTGAGCAGATTAAAACTGCCGTGGTGAAGAACAAAGAGATGGGAAGAAAAGAGACAAACCTTTGTTCTCGCGAGTTAAATATTCAAATATGCTTTTGATTTCTTTGCCCATTTTCCTAATTCCCACTGGAAACCTTGAGCGATGTTTTGGGTGGAAAACACACGGCGCTATCGCATTCCGGATATTGGATTATGGAGACCTCCCCATCGGTTGGGGGAATGCTTGACTCTGGGATCGTCCCTTTCTTCCCGAGATGTCGGCTATCAGTAATATTGAGAATCAAACTACAAAAAAAGACAAACAATCTTGAAGGACTCCTACAGGGCACACAGCACGGCCACTCTTTTCCCCGCTAAAGGCTACACCCTCCATTCACCCTGGGAGAAAGCGTCCCTGTCGAGGCCCGGCTCAGAACAATGGGGGCCAGCATGGGGGGGGGGGGCGCCATTTGCATGCAGCTGTTTGCCGTTTCCACGGCCACAAAGGCCAATCAAAGGAGCCTTAATGGAGGATGACAAGCGTCAACCAACGCCTGGGCCCTCTGTCTGCGCCGGGCCCTCGCCACGCCGTCTCCCCTCCCCACAACGGCCCGCTTTCCAACCCCTGATCAAACATTCCCTTAGTTTCTCCCCGCCAGACCCCCCCCCCCCCCCCGCTCCCCCCTTCCCTCCATGTGTCTGAGGGGCCTGTTGGAGGGGAGTGGGTGGGGTGAAAGGTCTCCAGGCACAGGCCTGTTAGGAACAAAACAATCCTGGGAAAGTGACAGCCAGGACGCGCCTAACCACCGCTGCATGTGTCATGGTCGGCTGCTCTTTACGGCTCCCAGTTGCCAAACGCCAGCAGCCAGATATCAAACCTCCATTATCTTTTCATTTCTTCTCCGGGGGGGGGGGGGGGGGGGGGGGGGGGGGGGGGGGGGGGGGGGGTTTAAAAGCCTCAGACTGTGGCAGGGTGCCGACGGCCGGCTCCATCTTTGTCCGTTTCACTTGTCTGAGCCCAAGGGTGTTGATAGAAAACAAAATATGTATTATGAAAGGCGGATTGTGGCTAGTGAATTATAGGCTGCGGACCAGGGGAAGAGAATAAAAAAATAAAAAACATAAAGGAAAAGAAACTCCCACAAGGCAACACAGCGAGAGGCGGTCTTGGCCCCTGCCTGTCACTCTTGAGCTCAATAGAGGGCTTAGCACTCTGGTCAGGGGTAGGGATTTGAAAAGCTACTTTCCCTCCAGTCACTGGCTGACCAGAATGCCTGATAAGGCATCATGTCAACAAGGCCAGGATACGGGGATCATAGCCAATTATGGAACAGTCAGAGCAGTTGCCATGGTGATTCAATAGAGCAGTCCACATAGTATTTCATTTACTTGAGGCATATGCGGTAGGATTTGTATGTTAGTCTGAAGGTGTGATGAAGAGAGAGCAGTTTGTCTTTAACGCGCAGTCGCACGCGAAATGCTTTATGGATTTTTGTCTCACCCCCCCCCCCCCCCCGCCCCCGCGCATTTTTCCGTGGACAGCGTGGAAGCCCGCAGCCGGTGCACTCCTGTTGCAGGCCACAACAGCGGCACACTTGAGCACACAGTTAAAGAACGCAAGGAGCAGGAGAAAAAGAAAAAGCTTCGTTACTCTGCCCCGTAACATTGACGCTCATTAACACAAATGATATCTCTTTACCATACTTCTTAGGCTTGTTTTAACTATCTCTGACACTTGAAAAACCTAAGAACCAAGTTTTTTATAAATACATTATTCAAAGGATATATGCAACAAAAAAAAAAAAAAAAAATATATATATATATAATATATATATGTATATATACTAGATATTTGAATGTGTTTTCCTCTACCATCACTGCTCTAAATGGTTTACAGAATACCCCTTCAGCAGTATGGCATTTCTTCCTATATTAGTTGGTCTCTGTGCTATACATACATGTATCTTACTTGCCGCATATGACATACATTTAATCTATGTTTTGTTCTCGCTAAATAGAATTGAATGCCTCCAACCTTTGACAGACCCAGATAACAAGCTTCCCAGAATGATCCAACAAACAAATTTATGACGTATAACTTATACATTTTATCCTTACAGACGAATTAGTCCGCTCTAATTCGAACGTCATCCTTTCACATAGGATCAGATAAGAAAGCATGCTGCAGGAACACAGTTGCTTTTTTTTTACGGCAGATTTTTCATGATCTGTCCAATTACAAGTAGACAGGACAGCCATTAATGAGAGCCAGGCTATCTGCAGTTCAGGGAACAGGCTATTTGTTCTTCAGGGCCCCCGGTAGAGTGAAGATACTCCCCTTAATTGATGTACTGTTACCCCCATGACCAGTGAGATCCATAGCATACTGTGGGAGGAGGAGGAGGAAGCCGAGACCCAGCCTTAATCAATCGCAAGACCCCAGCTGACAGCCGTGTGCGATCAGACCGCGGCCGTCTGATAGATGGTCTGGAGCTTTCGGACAACACTGGGAGTGGAGGGGGCCTACAGTCAGTCAGGGGGCGTAAAGCCTCAAGGTGCTTTCTCCGTTCGCCCTTTTAAGAGAAAACCATGAAACGCATTCTTTCTGTCGGCCCTCTGTGGCCAGCGCGATAAACCTGTCACTCTTTCCATGAGGCATGGCTCAAGAGGCGTTGGTTAGTCTATGCAGCGGAGCTGTGTTTTTTTTTTTTTCTTCGTTCTTTTTTTCTTTTCGTTTTATCATCGACCATCTCGGACAGGTTTTCTTTCCAAAAGGTGCGTTTAATTGTGCTGGTGGTTCCCGTTATTTGAATGGATGGTGATCCAGAAACCTTCCGCTTATTGCCATGCCAACTCTGCATCTCTTAATGAGGGGATAAACATCTGAGCTAAGCAGAATCGATCGGCCATTAGATATTCATTGCATTATTTGTAAATGAAGTGTCAATGGGGTGACATTTTCAGTTTGTTAAATTTAAACGGATAGCTATATAATTGGTCAAATAGCCATTAAGCGCAGAAACATTTTCCGATTAAAAATAGAGAAACGTTATCTAGCCTTAACAGGTGTCTGCATTTTTTTTTGTTGGTCCAGCAATAGTGGCAGTATTTTCCCCGCGTTTGCCTGTGCATGGCATGTGCAAACTGACACAGAATATCCTTCTAATTGAGCGAGGCACAGCAGGCTACAGTCACCAAGCAGACGTGTGAGGTCAGGGTTGCAGGGTAGGAATTTCAAGCAGCAATCACTTCAACTTTGAACAGTTCAAACAATGCTAATTGCGTCAGGCCTGGGCTGTCAAAAGTCTGAGGGTAATTAGCGGGAGGGTGCAAAGCGAACCCGGGGTGCTTAGTGTTGGTACATAACAATGCTGAGGAGCCAATGGGAGCAGCAGAAAGGTAACAGGCTGAAAGAAGGGCTAATTAGGGTAGTGCAGTGCAGAAAAGACAAATGGCAGCTGGCCCCTCAGGGACCCACCGCCACCCAAACAAGCGTGATTATTGACAGTTCATGCAGTGCTGTGTCTCGCACTCCTCAGACCAAGTTCATTTGCATCTCGGTGCCGGGGTGACTCTTAAGCGTCGTCTGAAACACACACACTGGAACAGACATTCTTTTGTAATATGTTGTTCTTTCCTTTTATTTGTTTTTGTCTTGGTCTTTTTTCTCTCTCTCGGTCTCGGTCTCTCTCTCTCTCTCTCTTTCTCTCTCTCGGTCTCTCTCTCTCTCTCTCTCTCTCTCTCTCTCTCTCTCTCTCTCTCTCTCTCTCTCACTAGTCCTCTTTTCTCTTATTCTAGTCTAGCTGTGTTTCTTAAAAAAAACTCAAAACGTTTTCGTTCTCCTTATCTCCTGTCAGTAATTCCAAGTATATCTGGCTTGGCATTTCATTAATGGAAAAAGGAAAGAGAAGAAAAGAATCTTTTCAATGTAATTTGTTTAGGGGGCCGCCGAATTGAGAGAAATAGTTCATTTTCCCCAAAGCACAGCTATTTGTCAGCACTCACATCTGTTGTGTCCCGAGTATAGATTTTTCCTCCTTTGCGGACTCCAGACAGTCCCTTCTTCGATCCCAGACACTGTAAAATAGATTAAATTACACACCATGTTGCTAGGTTTCAGCCCTTTTCTTCTATCTTACTCTCTGGCGAAAGTTAAGCCCCCAAAAAAGGCAACAAATGATGGCGCTTGTTCCGTTGTAAAACCCAGCATTCGGTCTAGCTAGCTTTGTCTTGCTCTAGGGTTGTTCTGAGGGCGCTGGGTGCTATCATCCCAACTTTCAGTCGGACTTGTTTTTTCCAGCTGATGCGTATTTTTTGCACCTTTTCCGACAAACATCACCGTGGTGACGTAGGAGGAGGGCCATCTCCCCTCTTGCGCTTCTGTCGCGACCTGTCACGGAACAGCTTGTTCACGCCGGGAGTTTGTGCCTTAGAAAATGGCCGACCTCGTCTTCACGTGGCACTAAACACGGTGCCCCCCCCTCTCTTTTCTCCCCCCCCAGGGTTCAGCCGGGCGGCCCTGCCGTTCGGCCTGGTCAGGAGGGAGCTCTCCTGCGAGGGCTACGCCATCGACCTCCGCTGCCCGGGCAGCGACGTCATCATGATCGAGACGGCGAACTACGGCCGCACCGACGACAAGATCTGCGACGCCGACCCGTTCCAGATGGAGAACACCAAGTGCTACCTCCCCGACGCCTACAAGATCGTATCGCAAAGGTAAAAGGCCAGCCAGATCCCGTTACACAAACACGGGGCACCAGGAGCCGGTGGAGCCACGCTGTGGAGCTGGGAGGGAGTGTGGGTTTTCATTTCTGCACCCTCCCCTGCATAGAATAAGAAAGGGAAAACAGTGTGCTTTGACACTAAATGAATTATCCTCAGCGTTACGCAACCGGAGAAACTAGACGACCACCACAGACTCTGAACCCACGTGTTTCTCGTTCAATAACGAGGGGGGGGGGGGGCGGATTATAAAAAGGGATGTGAGGAAAATGGTCGATTTTAGTGCGGGAACTCGGTTCCCTGCTTCGTGGCTGCGTCTGCTGTCTGAGTCACAACCACTCCAGCTCGCCGGGAGCCAGTCACATGAGCTGCCCCCCTAATCCTGAGCCTGGAAAAGAAGTGCTCCCTTTGCTCGGTTCGAACCCTCGCGCCGCATCACGGTGGCATGGCCTCGGGCCCGGCGCACTGTCCCCGTTTTAATAGCACTTATTCCAGCCCAAGACCCCCCCCCAAGACGCGCTCCCCCTCCCCGCCCCCCCCCCCCTGTATTTAAAGAGCCCCGTATGAACTATTCGGAGGCGTTTGTTCTGGACAAAGGGGTTCGCCAGCCCCTGACCTGGTCTGTGTGCCAGCCGCCGCAGACAGCCTCCTCGCTCACCGTCCGACGGCCGGACCTCCCCCTGCTCCCCTCCCCACCTCTGGCGCGCAAATTCCCGCCAGCCGCCGCTCGGGCGCTCCCGTCCCGTCCGGTCATGCTCCACTTCCAGGGCCGACACGATGCTGTCCCACGGCCCCCGCCGTTTGACTCCCGGGCCGTTGAAGCGGGTTCCAGATGTGTTCACAGTGCCTCCCCCCCACCCCACCACCCCCCCACCCCCACCCACCCCCGCCGCCGAGCTGCACTTTAACCCCATCGCCAGTGAGGACTCTCTGGACGAGGAGGCGTGAAGGAGCCCAGCTCCTCTGCGCCATGGCAACTCATCAGACGGGAGAGAGAGAGAGAGAGAGAGAGAGAGAGAGAGAGAGAGAGAGAGAGAGAGAGAGACACGGATCCAGACCATAATTAGGCCTGCTGTAATAACCCCGGCTGGAGCCGAGAGGAGCCAGGCAAGCCCCCGAAGTGCGCGGCCCGCGCAAACCATAAGATAAATGAATCACATTAAGGAGCTAAACGCCGCCACTATCGGGGAGTTTTTTTTAAAAGCGCAGAGGAGTGTCCCAGCCATGTAAACAAACCCCCCCAACCACAGAATCCACTGCATAACAGTGGGAGGTCTGTGTTTTGTGGACGCCGGGTAATGCATTGTTAATGCTGCACACACCGTGGCCATGAGTCATTTTCCTATTTCAAACGCGGGGCTTTGTCACGTGTCGTTAGGGTATCAGAGGAAAACGTAATATGCCAGCAGATTAATTGGCCGGATTTAAAAAGTTCTAGGTGGGGTGGGTTCCTTGTAACAAATTGCAGTGTATCCCCTCCGAGGAAAGACAGGGGTAATTGCTCCAGTCTGAGGATAATGAAAATGTTCTTAATTAATATTTCCAAGACAGACGCAGAAGCAGACCCATGGTAGTCCTCCAAACAGACGTACACAGATATATAATGATCAGACATGGTCCTACGAGTGAAATCATGATGGCCATGATGATCATCATCATTATCTTTTACAAATTACAAATGAAGCGATGGCAGTGTATTTGGAAACCAGAGGGGGAACAGAGAACAGTAATTACATAAAGGTCTAATCGCATAACACGATGCACTATTTCCATGGGAAGAAAAAAACGCAAAGCTAAAAGATCAGGGGTTGGTTGTGTAAGGTGTGAGGGTTTCTAACCAGCTAGTCTTTGCTAGGCAGCACTGTAGGTTGTACGTGTGTAAAGTAAATGAATCTCTATTGTGAACAGGTGAACAGTCAACGACAAGCTTTCTACATTTCCAGTTACTCCTTGAGGGAGCTGTCCAAGTTGCATGACTTTGCATTTCACCTTCTCAAATATGTATTATTGTGCGAGCAAAGTGTTGAATGTCCTTTTTTGTGTGTCATTTTTCCCCCCCGTGACGGATATGAGCCTGTGTGACTGAAGAGTGCCTTCTCAATCCCTCCGCCTCAAGAGAGTTTGATTGAAGTGTGGCCAATTTCATCCTATATTTACACAGAATCACTCCTTTTTCCCCTCTCTCTTTCTCCCCCTCTCACTCACTGTCAAACACACAGGGACAAAAGGAAAGGCACACGTACACTTGCGCCCACACAAACCCACACACACACACACACACACACACAACGTTGTTTATTTTTAATAGCTATAATTCAAAAGGGAAACGTTTATAGCAAAGGTCAACAGAACTTTCTTGGGAAACTGGCACCTATAGAAAGAGGCTTGACTGTTTCCTCCAAGTCAATAGCATGGCACGCAGTCACCTGTTGTGTGCATTCTAATGACAGGGCTGTTGAGGCACACAACCACCCCTCCAATGAAATTCACATCTTCCTCTCTGCCCGCTGTCCTGGCTCTCCTGTCCTTATGTTCTCTCTCCCTCTCTATCTCTATATATTCCTGAAATTGCAGTTGGGGGTTGAGGTGAAGTCATTGCTGAATTTTCTGGTCCATCTCTCGTAGGTGCAACAACCGTACCCAGTGTGTGGTTGTCACTGGCTCCGACGTCTTCCCGGACCCCTGCCCGGGCACCTACAAGTACTTAGAAGTCCAGTATGAGTGTGTTCCCTATAGTAAGTATCAACCACACGTGTTCATTTGAAATGTGTTCTTAAGAGTTTCAGATGTTTGTTTTGGTTTTTTTGCATTAATAATTTTTTTTTTTCAACTAAATCGGCTGTTAGCATTTAAGTGATGAAGAAGCTGTTTTTCTTTGTTGGTCTTTTTTCGCAATGGCCTAACGTCTCTGCTTTTCTTCTCTCTAACCGGACCTATTTCCGTCGGTGAATCTTTTTCTCGACTAACTTCTTTGCTCTCGATCCTTCTCCTTGCAGTCGTTCCCTTTTCCCCTCGCAGGGGCCCCTCCTATGCTGCCTCGGTGCTCCTGCAACAGAGCTCCATACTAGGCCAACAGCTCATGTGTCATTGTTCATTTGCTAGTGTAGGCCTTGGCTCATTAAAGAGAGAATTCTGTCTGTAACATTAGCGCCAAGTAATGGTCTGTGTGTGTGGGCGAGCGACTGTGCAATCGACATCAGATTTGTGTCTGTAAAGTTTGGGTAAATACTACCCCCGGTCAATACATGCCAACAATAACCGCCGAGCTGTTTGTCTAAGAACTTAATCGGATTCAATCTCAACAGGCTGTTCAAAAACAGTCCAGATTTAAATCTTTATATCAAAACATTTATTGCAGTGATATAGTTGTCTGGGCTTTTATTGTTTTAATGGAACTGGGAAGGATGAGAGTGAACATCCTATTCGTTTGAAGTGCATCTCAGATCATTTGTCCTAATGTGGGTGTGTGTTTTCTTACATCCTAGACCGAGGCACTGTTGACTAAACCTACATCCTTTTTTCCCTTGATCTCCCTCGGAACCAGACCTACGTAACCTCTCTAATACTGCCTTTCTTCCCCCTCTCATGCGTCTGGAAGTTGACTCGTGATAACCTTTCTCTCCCTCTTGCACCCTTCCTTGTGCTTTCTTTTCCAATGCCTAAAATAGAAGTGGAGCAAAAAGGTAAATGATTGGTCCGGTTCCCCATCTCTGACCCCCCCCCCCCCCCCCCTCCCCCCCTCGCCTCCCTTTACCTCCCCCCTCGGCTCCTTGTTCTGTGGTGTTGAATACAGACCCCCCCCGCCCCCCCCCCCCCCCCCCGCCCCCGTGCCCCGACCCCACCTTACCCCTGTCTCCTCCCTCTTGATTGCCTCTCCCATCAAACACCAGGCCCATAGAGGGATTGATCGTAACGCTGGGAGTCCAATTGAATTTCCGAACCGAATTCAAAAGACGCCCCGAGGTCTCCAACGATATTTCTGTCCGGCGACATTTCATGAGAGTGACCCCCAGCCGATTAGCGCAGGGACAATATGTACCCCAATTACGGCCAATTACGGCCAATTACGGCGTCCCGTTTGGTTCGAGTGTCGGCTGGCATGCGTATTATTCACCGGCTCAGTCTTGATTGGATTGGACCGCTCTTTTGTCACGCGCGTAGCATGAGACGGACGGCTGGAATAAGGCGGTCGAACGAGGCCGGTTATGAAAAGGTCAAAATACGTCCAAGTGAAAGCCGGAAACGGGAGCCGTCTCATCTCGAGCAGTCGCTGCAGGCCCCACTGAGCTGAGACGTACGCACATGAATCAGTTGAATCAATGAATGAATCAGTCGCTGCAGGCCCCACTGAGCTGAGACGTACGCACATGAATCAGTTGAATCAATGAATGAATCAGTCGCTGCAGGCCCCACTGAGCTGAGACGTACGCACATGAATCAGTTGAATCAATGAATGAATCAGTCGCTGCAGGCCCCACTGAGCTGAGACGTACGCACATGAATCAGTTGAATCAATGAATGAATCAGTCGCTGCAGGCCCCACTGAGCTGAGACGTACGCACATTAACTGAATTGAATGAATGAATCAGTCGCTGCAGGCCCCACTGAGCTGAGACGTACGCACATGAATCAGTTGAATCAATGAATGAATCAGTCGCTGCAGGCCCCACTGAGCTGAGACGTACGCACATGAATCAGTTGAATCAATGAATGAATCAGTCGCTGCAGGCCCCACTGAGCTGAGACGTACGCACATGAATCAGTTGAATCAATGAATGAATCAGTCGCTGCCCCACTGAGCTGAGACGTACGCACATGAATCAGTTGAATCAATGAATGAATCAGTCGCTGCAGGCCCCACTGAGCTGAGACGTACGCACATGAATCAGTTGAATCAATGAATGAATCAGTCGCTGCAGGCCCCACTGAGCTGAGACGTACGCACATTAACTGAATTGAATGAATGAATCAGTCGCTGCAGGCCCCACTGAGCTGAGACGTACGCACATGAATCAGTTGAATCAATGAATGAATCAGTCGCTGCAGGCCCCACTGAGCTGAGACGTACGCACATGAATCAGTTGAATCAATGAATGAATCAGTCGCTGCAGGCCCCACTGAGCTGAGACGTACGCACATGAATCAGTTGAATCAATGAATGAATCAGTCGCTGCCCCACTGAGCTGAGACGTACGCACATGAATCAGTTGAATCAATGAATGAATCAGTCGCTGCAGGCCCCACTGAGCTGAGACGTACGCACATGAATCAGTTGAATCAATGAATGAATCAGTCGCTGCAGGCCCCACTGAGCTGAGACGTACGCACATGAATCTTGAACTGAATTGAATGAATGAATCAGTCGCTGCAGGCCCCACTGAGCTGAGACGTACGCACATGAATCAGTTGAATCAATGAATGAATCAGTCGCTGCAGGCCCCACTGAGCTGAGACGTACGCACATGAATCAGTTGAATCAATGAATGAATCAGTCGCTGCAGGCCCCACTGAGCTGAGTCGTACGCACATGAATCAGTTGAATCAATGAATGAATCAGTCGCTGCAGGCCCCACTGAGCTGAGACGTACGCACATGAATCAGTTGAATCAATGAATGAATCAGTCGCTGCAGGCCCCACTGAGCTGAGACGTACGCACATGAATCTTGAACTGAATTGAATGAATGAATCAGTCGCTGCAGGCCCCACTGAGCTGAGACGTACGCACATGAATCTTGAACTGAACTGAATGAATGAATCAGTCGCTGCAGGCCCCACTGAGCTGCTTCCCTTTCTCGGCCGCCGTTCGTGTCGCCGCGTCCGTTGCCCGCGTTCAAACGCGTGAGGCCTCGCGCCGCTGGCTCCTCCTCCTCGAGTCCCCTGCCTTCACGTTGCGTCTGCTTTGCTGCCTCCACCTCCCAGAGTCTGTGGTCAGGTCTCCCCCCCCCCCCCCCCCCGCCCCCCACCCCCCCCACCCCCCCCCAAGATGTGAAGCCTACTCCCTTTTCATTTGGTTTTTTTTTCAACCAGCCATGTGTGCGTGTGTGCATGCCCTGTGTCTACGCATTGATCCGGCTCTCGATTGTGACATTTGGTGGTAGGTACAAGTTGGCATTTTCAACGCGATGTGAACCCCTACCTCTCCCATATCCCACGTCTTACATTTACAGGTTTTTCGTACCCGTTCTGTTCACCGCTTTTATTTATTTTGGTTTTCGCCCCGCGGTCTTAATGAAGCCAGCTCTCCTCTATTCCCTTTTCCATTCCACCATCTTGTTTCCCCCACTTCTCTCTGTTCCCAAGCAATAGCACCAACACACTAGTTTATATTCCCTTGCACAATAACTCTGACAAATCTGTCCCTTTGTCTTCAAGACAACAAGCAACAAGAAAGGCACTCACTGAAATGTATGTCATGTTTTTTTCTTTTTAAACGCGCTGCTCGATAACCTGAATGTTTTCGTTTCGCTTGCCTCCTCTCTGCCTTTAGTTTTTATTTGCCCCGGGACTCTGAAGGGCATTGGAGAGCCCACCTTCCTGTTTGAAGCCGAACAGCAAGCCGGCGCCTGGTGCAAGGACCCCCTGCAGGCCGGCGACAAGGTCTTCTTCATGCCCTGGACGCCCTACCGCACCGACACCCTCATCGAGTACGCCTCCCTGGAGGACTTCAAGACCGGCCGGCAGACCACCACCTACAAGCTGCCGCACCGCGTGGACGGCACGGGCTTCGTGGCGTACGACGGCGCCATCTTCTTCAACAAGGAGCGCACGCGCAACGTGGTCAAGTACGACCTGCGCACGCGCATCAAGAGCGGCGAGGCCATCGTGGCCGGCGCCAACTACCACGACACCTCGCCCTACCGCTGGGGCGGCAAGACGGACATCGACCTGGCGGTGGACGAGCGGGGCCTGTGGGTGATCTACGCCACGGAGCAGAACAACGGGCGGGTGGTGGTGAGCCAGCTCAACCCCTACACGCTGCGCTTCGAGGGCACCTGGGACACGGCGTACGACAAGCGCTCGGCCTCCAACGCCTTCATGGTGTGCGGCGTGCTGCACGTGGTGCGCTCCACCTACGCGGAGAACGAGAGCGAGGCCAGCCGGAGCCACGTGGACTACGTGTACAACACGCGGCTGAGCGCCGGCGAGTACACCGACCTCCTCTTCCCCAACCAGTACCAGTACGTGGCCGCCGTGGATTACAACCCCCGCGACAACCAGCTCTACGTCTGGAATAACTTCTACATCCTCCGCTACGACCTGGAGTTCGGACTGCCGGACCCCACGGACGGTGAGTGGGTGGGGGTGGTGGGGGCGCTGCATTGTGGGAAAGTCACAGCTGAGGGCCTTTTAATTTGGGTTCCAGCTCAGGTGTGATGCGTTGGTTTTGTTAGTCTCGGGGAATTAGGCTCATTTGCAAACGTAAATGACAGATTCACCCCCAGAATGAGCCCAGCTTCCCAATGGGAGCGTTTTGCGGCAGGCGGCAGTAAAGCACGCCTCATTATTACCAGCAGGCAAGCTGAGGTTGAGTTGGCTGCTGGGTCCCTATTGAATGCTCTAATCTAAGGCCATATTCTTGGCCATTATAGACCGTGCACTCCTGAACTTCCCCTTTTAAGGGCCGGAATGGGATTCTGAAATATTGCAATCCGTACGACAGAAGGTTAACCCAAGTACCCCCGCCGACGTTCGCCTCGGGATCCGGACATCTGTTGCCACGGCAACCTCATCAGCTCCTCCGAGGCGGTCTGGTGACAATAGATCAGGAGGCAATCTCCATAACATCGTGGCGGGATTCGGGGCGCTAACAGCCCAAGTCAAAGTGTGCGTGGGAGGGAGGGGACTGGGTGCCCGCTTTGGCGCGGTGATTCACAATGGAATGACGCGGTCAGTCAGACTGTACGCTGAAAGTAGAGATCAATTATAGCCAGGCGCCCTGGAGTAGGTAGGTGGAGATGTCTTGCGGAGTGCTGAAGGGGCAGACAGACGGACCATCAGTCAGGGTCCTTACACCCCCTGATAATAGGCCTAATTACCTGTCTGCCTGTGCCACCGCCTGCTCCTTGAGAGCCAGGCTACCTCCCCGCTCCGTGACGGCCAGATGAAGCCGTAGGAAGCGCGGCTTCGGTATGCTCGGGGATGTTGGCTGTCGGAGGGTAACGTGATCCCTGACCTATGGCAGGGGGCTCGGTGGCGTCCCTGCTGGGGGGGGACCCCCGCTGCCTCGCGACCCCTGACCTTTGACCTCTTGTCAGCACGTCTATTTCAATTTGCTGCCCTGCTGTGGGACTGCTCTTCCCCAGCACGAGGCCCGCGGGCTAGCCAGGGGCTCTGGTGGAGGGGGGACGGGGCTCTGGTGGAGGGGGGACTGGGCTCTACAGCGCAGCCTCAATTAAGACCACGGAGAACCCCCTCATTTGAGATACTCCACTTTTAATGAGTTCCCTATGTCGGGCTTGGTGTGCTTGCACACAAACGCCACACTCCGGCTTCCTTGCTCGGATGTATGTAAATGTAATTAACGAGTGAATTATCATAATTAGCCTCCTCGTCTAAGGACAGCCTCCCAAAACGAGAGAAGTGGCCATTGCGGTGCTCTCCCAATGGAGAGCCTAATGTGCTCCCTCAACTCCTGTAATCCCTCGGTAGACGCAAGTGCCACGCCGGGTCGACTACAGTAACTGAGTGCGCCTCATCTTGAAAACAGTCGGCAGTACTTGGTGGTTGTTGTTCACTCGTTATTTTAGAAGGAACGGCGCCCCCCTCCACCCCCCCCTCACCCACCCCCCCCCGGCACAGGTCTGTGCCCACTGAGCATGCATGCCTTCCCTCCCACTGCACACTATTAAATGTATTTGAAGGAAACATTAGGGGGGGGGGGGCCTGTTTGGAGAGGATGAAGCTAATCGGAGCAACATGGCTGCCACACCATGCTGCAGCTTTCGGCGATGTCACAAAATGGAATAGGGTCATGTTTACTTGTTTATTTGTAGCCGATCTGAGCTTCTCACAGCGATGGCTAGTAGGATGTCTTGCAACACTCCATATTGAGCTGACTGAAATAACCTGTTCTGTGGGGTAATCTAATGCCGCTGAAATTATGTATTTTCTCAGTGAAAGTGAGGAGCACTTGAGGGGTGAAGGAGAAAATGAATAGTGTCCATTAAGATTCATAGGGCCGACAGATCTCCCTCGGCAAACCAAGAAAACAACTTTAATATAGCACAATGCAACCAAGTCGGCTTCTCTGTCAAAATAACAGCAACCTTGGTAGTGACGTTTAGCCCTCCAAGGCATATGTGAGTCAATCCGATTAGGGGGCTTTTTTTAAGGTGTTTCGAGGAAAGAGATGAAAGCAGAATTTAATTGGCTTTAGCGTACTGTGTGCATTTCCCTCTAGCTTCTACAGAGAGGCTGACTTTTTTTTCTCCTGCACCTCAGGTCCAGGCTAGATTGATTCCTTTACGATAATTCTCAGAGCACACGCTTCAAACGAATCCAAAGTCCGCTAATGCGTTCCGAACACAAAGGCACTAGTGATCAATACACGGACGATCCAGCTCTTTTTAAGAACCGCCAAGGGACGAGTGCCAATGGAAAGCAGACCTAAATGTCCCCCCTGTTTACCAAATCTGTGTGGACACTTTTGATAAATTGTTGGAGATGCTCAGAGACACTGAGTGGTCACGGTCCAACGGAATGAAAGGACTCATCAGAGGATGCCAGAGTTGCTAGGAACATTTCAAAGTGACGAGGAGAGAAAAAGGGGAGAAAAGTAATTTGCCTGCAAGGTAGCATTGATCTGATTGAGTGTAAAATGAATGGCTTTTCTCTGCCATCGACAAACGTGGGGATTTTAGTCACATCGAAGGGATCCAAAAGGAGAGCAGCCGACGCGCTACCCAGAATTAAAAAGCGGGCTAACCAAACGCTAATAGACTCCAATCTGTCTGCCCTGCAGAGCTATCACAAAGCCTGTGTTTTTGTTCATTTCATTTCCCAGCATAAGCTCAGTAAGGCATGTTGGGGTGTTTTTTGAAATCATCCAAAGAATGCAGCCAAGTGAGTCATGGTAACGCACTTAGGGCTCATTAATAAGTACGCCCTCCATAAGAATGTCGCGGGCGTACTTAATAAAGTCTAGACTGAAATGAATTACGTGATGTATTATTTACCTTCTGTCAGTCCGGGGTTAGGAGGCACGGTGGTCTTAGTAGTGGAAACAGGCTGGCGGTCAAAGGTCAAGGAAATGGACATGAGAAAGGCAACAGCGTGTGTGTGTGTGTGTGTCTCCTGCCTCGTGCTCACTGCGAGTGGGAGTTCAGTCTGGTGTCCTAAGCTGGAAGTTAGGTGGCCTCCGGTCTTTAGTTTCAGCCGTCGTAAATCAACACTACACACACACACACACACACACACACACAGACAGACAGACAGACACACACACACACACACACACACTTGGGGATCCAGAACCTGCCTGTCGGAGCTTTTTGTGTCTACTGCTCTTTAAAGAACACGTGTCCAGAATGCAGGCCGTGCGTCTCAGCAATGTCCCATATCTCTATAGCTTCGGTTCACCCAGCGGTACATAACAGCTTATTTAGGAGCCCCCCCCCCCCAAAAAAAAAGATACGTTGCGCTTGTGACGCCTGCAGGCCTTAAAACAAGATGGCCAATCTTCTTAGCCAAGCGTTGTGAGCAGATGGTTCACTTAGGTCTATTACAGTTTGCAGGACCGATGCTAACGTCACGCGCTAGGACGTAGCCGGTGGAAGGCTGCATATAAACAGGCCGATGTAAAATTCATGTCTGGTGGGATTCCTTGTTTCTCTATCATTAGCTACCAGCAGGGATATTCAAAGGCAGGAGGCAGAAGCACTTACTGGAGGCCTCGCATACTCCTCTTGTACAGACTGGTTATGTTTGCACACACACACACGCACGCACGCGCACACACGCACCTGACATGCCACATGCATCAGTTGATTCCCATGCTCACACACAAACACACGAGGTACGCACACAATACTTCTCTCCCTTTCCTTTTCTCCTGGCTCTGTGCTTCTCTCCCTCTCTCTCTCCCCCGTGTAGACACAGGCACACTCACGCCATCCTTTATTCATCGTGGTGAAGCGAGGGCTGGTGGGGGCGCGTCGGCGGTGTGTCCGACACTCTGCCACGGACTGGTTTGTTCCGGCTTATTGTGCCCATGTAGGTGGCAACATTCACACTTAGATAACTAGTGGGAGAATTAAGAGAATGTCACATTACTGGCGAGTCGCAGTCGGTACATTCCGTGTAGTGACATTTGGAAGTTCCCTCATATTTTTTAAAAGGGCTGGCTGATATGTTGTTTGTAGTCGCTGGCACTTCTTTTGGGTGAATGTTGTTTTTCAGGCTAGAACGCACCCCAAGTCTGACATTTCCGTTTCCATTTTTCAGTCACTTCGGAAGGATGGCTAATGGAGGAAGCTAGAACCTTCAATTCTTAAAGAGCTTTTCTAGGGTGAACGAAACAGCTAAGGTGCATGCCATCCTAATGCTTGTTATTCTGCATGCCTTCTTAGATAATTAATATTTTTGAAATGGTAGAGTTTGGAAAAAACAAGGCTGGTACTTGGGGGAAAAAAACATTCACTTTGTTGTCGCCCGTTTACAAAAAAAAAATCCAAGACTAACTTCGTTCGATCCTGGCTTTAATTCATTACTATTTAATTCCCTAAGAAAGGAAAAGGCCCCAGGGTGCTATTGCAGTTTGGTTAAGTGACTCTACTTAAAGCTCTGTTGCAGTAATGGATAGCATTTCCCCTCCCAGCCTTCTCTACCAGCGGTTCTAGCTAGTTAGTTTCCCTCATGCTTTTTTTTCGAGAGCTCCTCGACCTGGAAGCACCTTATGTTTTTTTCCTTCCATAATCGACATCACTCAACATATGCCCAACTCTATGTCCTCCTTGTCAAAATTCCCCCGCAAAGAATGACTTTCCGGGCTCTCCAGTAAAATGCCAGCTAATTGAGGCGTCGCTCTCATGGTTGAGTGCTACCGGAGGACACTGAAGCTTTCACCACCGGTGAAAATTGCTCATCATAATCAAAAGAAAATTGTTGAGCACAGGCGGGTGTGGAGACATCAAGAGACGCATACAAGAGGCTAGGTCTTTGACAAGGCGTGTTTACTCTCCGTCAAGGCTATCTGTTTATTTATTCGCCATTGATGTTGTCTGCACTTAGATAAAGCTCAAGCGAGACCCTTCAGTTGTGATAGTCCCGAAGCTTGATCAGCTTCTCTTTCCAAAGTTTCAAAAAATACGCAGCTGAAAAAAGTAGTACGGAAGTTTTCGGTGTCGTTACATATTATCTTTGAGAGAAAATTAAAGACAGGGGAGAGAGAGGGAGACAGAGAGCAACATAGACGTTTAACGCCCATTGTTTTACACATTTTTGTCACAAACCACAAAGATCAAATGAATCGACACACCCGTCTCACCCATACCTTCCTTCTCACTCCGACTGTCTCACACCGTCCCACCCACACCTCCGACTTCCCACGTCACCAGGCAACCACGGCCTGTTCCCCTCAAGCACAGCACAGCCCTTTAAACGCCATGTCAACAGAAACATGAATTCAAATGACTCCGAAACCAAACATACACTGATATCATAAAGGACCATTCCCAACCTACCACCTACTTCCCCTTGTGGCACTGCAAAAAAAAAAGCCCCGAGACATATTTCAGCTTTGACAGTGAGAGAGAGATAGACACACAGATACAGAGACCAACGTAGACAGACAGAGTGAGAGAGTGGCATATTAGACAGTCAAGTGCATGGAAAGATCCAGGGAGAAACCTAGGCAGTGAACGAGAGAGAGAGAGAGAGGGAGAGATGGAGACCTGTGCGCTGTGACATTACAAGGCCCGTCCACAACGTCTGTTCCCCGCAATAACGGTACACAGGTCAGACGCCATGGCGCCTCAGAACGTGTGAGCACAATGACTGGGGGGGTGGGGGGGGGAGACTAATCGAGCCCTCCTCCCACCCAGAAAAATGGGGGGGGGGGGGCTGGGGGGGTGTCGCAACACCGAGGCCGACGGCTAGGCTGGCCCCTGTGTTTTCCGAGAGGTAGCTAACGTGGCACCTCTGTGGCCCCTCTCTGTGGTCGGTGTTCGCCACGCCGGCACCGACCCGGCCCAATGCATTGTGGTCGCGCCACAAACCGCCTCTTAGGGGCGTCCCCCGAAACAGAGGCGGGGGAGAGAGAGACAGACAGAGAGAGCAAGAGAGAGAGAGACAGAGAGAGAGAGAGAGACAGAGAGAGCGAGACAGAGAGAGAGAGAGAGAGAGAGAGAGAGAGAGAGAGAGAGAGAGAGAGAGAGAGAGAGAGAAAGAGACACAGAGACAGAGAGAGACAGACAGAGAGAGAGAGAGAGACAGAGAGAGCGAGAGAGAGAGAGACAGAGAGAGAGAGAGAGACACAGAGACAGAGAGAGAGAGAAAGAGACAGAGAGAGAGAGAGAGAGAGAGAGAGAGAGAGAGAGAGAGAGAGAGAGAGAGAGAGAGAGAGAGAGAGAGAAAGAGACAAAAACCAACACAAAACAAAGACCCTCCCCTGATCGGCTGATTGGCCCCAGACACTAAATGTGAGCTTTGTCACCGCTCAGGCCCAGGAAATGGAGATCTGTGTGCCAGATGATGGGGTGTCAGATAGCATGATATTGCATTTTTTTCCCCAGAAGCCCGCAGGGGCCCCCTGAACAGAGCCGTGTTCATCTGACAATGTCTGGCTGCTTGTGGGAAGCTACCTTTATCTCTGCAAACCATCACCTGGTCAAAATCTATGAGCGTCCAAGCGGGAGGGAAACTGTGTAACCCTTGCACACACACACGAACACACACACACGCACATGTGCGTACACATTTTTATCCTCTCGCGCAGAAACACTCTATCCGTATGCATGGACACACTCACCAGGGCACACGGCCATGTTCCCAGTTCCATCATTCATAATGGCTATTCATATCATATTGATATTTATAGCCTTCCTATTCCTGCTCTCTCATTTCCTTGTTTTCTCTCAGACAAATGTCTATCTGCGCACAGCACGCCCAGTAGTGAGCACACACTTACGTGTGTGTGTGTGTGTGCGGGCACAGGCCCGCACACACACACACACACACACACGCACACACGCACACACGCACACACACTTTCTCCATAGACTAGCGATGCATTGAGCAAAGCAGAGCCAGATTATCGCTGATGTATGGTGTTTTGCCGAGGGCACTGCAGTTGAGTTTTCTCGTGCCTGCTTTATCAAAGAGAAGGAGAGCGAGAGGGGGGAGGGAAAGGGATTTATTGAGAGAAAGAAAGATGAAACGGACAAAAAAAAGGAAAAGTGGAGTAGAGGCAGGCTTTGTCTTCCCTGTTGACATTTAATCAGGCCCGAGGTATGGTACTCTCCCCTACAGAAATCACTTGAAGCCAAACGGGCGCCTCACCGCCTGCCCTTGTCTTGTTTGCTGCTTCAAATCGGCCGCAAGTAGCCGGGACGGCGGCGGCGTTGGCAGCTTTTGTCTCCGCTTTGCGTAGCGGGCCCGAGCAGCACCCCGCCCCGCGTAGCGCCGAGCTCGGCCCCCAGTCGGCTTCTTGGTCTTCGAAGAGTCGTGGCCGCCGGGAGCACGGTGAGACGCTGAAACTCCCGGGAAGTTTCCCCATCGCTGACTCATGCAGGAAGGAGGTCCGAGGACAGGGCTTTGGTTTGGTCGCCCCCCCCCCCGTCTCACCGCCCTTTCCCCCCACCCCCCGTCCGTTCCCAGTGCCGACAGGCGAGTACGTCTCCCCCTGGTCCACCGCGGCGGACGCCGGCACCTCCACGGCCCCCACCTCCACGGCCAGGGGCCAGGCCAACAACACCCTGGGGGAGGACCCCCGCGACGGCCGGGACCCGGGCCTGGACCACCGGGGCCACGCCACGGCCGAGCCCCCCGCCGCCGAGGTGCCCCCCACGCCCAGGCGCTTCTGCGAGGCCGCGGGGAGGAGGGGCATCGCCTGGCCCCAGACCCACACCAGCATCACCGTGGACAGGCCCTGTCCCAAAGGAACCAGAGGTAAGAGAGCGCTGTGTGTGTGTGTGTGTGTGTGTGTGTGTGTGTGTGTGTGTGTGTGCGTGCGTGCGTGCGTGCGTGCGTGCGTGCGTGCGTGCGTGCGTGTGTGTGTGCGTGTGTGCGTGTGTGTGTGTTTTGGTGCATGCGGGCGCTTCTGTGCAGATTCTCACACACTGTACTTTGCATACATTGCTATTGTGATGTTGTAACTCGAAACCTCTGCTGCGATAAACAGTGATAACTGTTATTCCTCGGTTCTTTCCCATGTTTTGGATGCAAATCATTCCAATGCCCCAGCTCAGCACCTGACAGAGTTGTCATAAGGGGGGGGGGGATTGTCATAAATAGAAAGCTTTAAGGGAAGACGTGAAATCATGTCAAGGGCACCCAGTAGTGGCGTCGTCCTTGTCAATCACGCCATAAAAACATTTCATTCAGATACACATGACGTTAAACATGCAACTGACACGTATCACAGCGTGTCAAGGTGAAAAGGACAGGAATACAGAGCGCCTGGGTTTAACCGTGGGCAGAGACCTGAGGGGGGGGGTCTGTTATTCAGTAACAGCTATGGAGCCTCCAACACCCCCCCCCACACACACACACACACACACACACACACTCCTTTACACTACAAAGGGTTCCACCTCCCGATGGCTTTCCAACTCGGTTCGATATCACCTGAGGCCCGGCTCTCCCTGGCCACAATCGGTTTCCTGCCCCCACAGGGTCGAGCAATGGAGCCTCGGGGGGGGGGCTGTGTGTGATCACAGGCCTACGGCTGTGACCCCCCCCCCCTATCCTTCCCCCTGACCTCCTTCTGTTTTGTTCCGTGCTCCTGCAGGCATCGCCAGCTTCCTGTGCACCGCCGCCGGCACCTGGTGCTCCAAGGGACCGGACCTCAGCAACTGCACCTCCCACTGGGTGACTCAGGTCGCACAAAAGGTGGGTGAGAAGCGGCAGGCGAGACGGGGTGGGAGAGGGGGGGGGTAATGGGGAGGGGGGAGGCACCTGGTCGAGCCCGAGAAAGTTGTTTTGTTTCACGGCTAACCTTGAAGAACCCCCCCCCCCCCCGCCCCACACACACACACACAAAAACACAAAAACGTTTAACCTTCTGAGTCATACTGTTTTGTCCAGCAACAAACAAAACATCCAAACATGCCCCCGAGGGTACTGTGCATCCCGCCCACCACCAATGACTCCCCTGCAAACCCGCACGGCGGGGGGTTATTGATTATAACTTAGAGCCATATGCGAAATGCATTATGCCGGCCTCACACTGGGAGCCCAGCGAGCAGAGCCTATGCTATTGACCCCCACCCACCCACCCGCCCCTCGCCCGCGCTGACTTGCTGTTTGCCCCTCGACAGATCCGCAGCGGCGAGAACGCCGCCGTCCTGGCCAACGAGCTGGCGCACCACACGCAGGGGCCCGTCTACGCCGGCGACGTGAGCTCCTCGGTGCGGCTGATGGACCAGCTGGTGGACATCCTGGACGCCCAGCTGCAGGAGCTGATGCCCAACGATAAGGACACCGCCGGGCGCAGCTTCAACAAGGTAAACCCCCCCCCCCCCCCCCAAAAAAAAGCCGCTGGGGCTGCTCGGCCCTCTCCCTGCCACCTGGCCCCCGTGCTTTGGTCGACTCGGCACGGGTTAAGGCAGGGCGTCGGAGAGGCACCACACACACTAAAGATGCGCACACACACACACACACGCACACACAAACAACACACGCTATGTCACACCCCTGTGGTGAAATTCCAGGTGAAGGGGTAGGGGGGCGGGTTCTTGCCCCGAGGGTGAGCTTTAGCGGTCAGGAGCCCACTCCACCCAAGCTCCCTTGATAATTAAGGGGCTTTTAGAAGGACGCAGCCCCACCTAGCAGTTCCCACCTGAAGGAGCTAATGGTCCGGCAGCCCCCCATCAGGACAAAGAATAGCCCTCCGGCCCGCAGAAAGCAGTGAAGCCTCCTCCCCGCAGCTGCCAACCACCGCCGTCCAGAAAAGGAGTAGGCCGAGACCTACGTCCTCTCAGCTGCAGACAGACACACAGAGAGATGAGTGACATTTCGCAGAGAAAGGGAACAAAAGAAGAAGAAAAACACACAATTGTTTTTCAGACTTAGGAAACAGAAAAGTTTGGGTGCAAACAAGTTCCACTGAAACGTGTTTCTTGCGGTGAAAAAGCCTTGGGAAAAAAAAAGGAATGTGTTTTATTCAGCCGGTTCGCGTGCTTGTACTTCTCAGTGAGCGTGAGGGCTCTTGTGGTGCTTTGGAACAGCCTTGAGAAGTTGGCAGGGCAACATTTTGTGTGTGCAGCGAGACTTAACAAAAGACCGAGCTGACAGGCTCTCAAAACCGCCATAAAATACCAATGAGCCTGTCCTACATTGTCTATCAGCTCAATGCTTTAAGATTGGATTTTAATCATAGGTATTTTCTCCAAAACACCTCCTCTCTCACCTACCTTTGTTGTATAAGCCGCATGTACATGTGCAGTTGCTGGATCCACCGGTACATTTAAAGTGTGGTATTATCAGTCACATTTCATGGTCATAGTTAGAACTTTATCCCCTTTGCAAAATCCCCACAGTAAGTATTGACGGTATATTCAATTCAATTTAATGTGCACAGCTCTGTTTACGGAAAGGTATGAACTCTCTGTTTCTCTGTCCACATCCTTGCTTCCTAACGACGTGTTGTGTTGTTATTCTTAACCCCTTCCATCTTTTTGTGGAAAAAAAGCTTCAGAAAAGAGAGAAGACTTGCCGGGCATATATGAAGGTATGCCTTCTGGGCACTCCAAGTTGCTTCATAAACCCCCCAGCATGCAGCAGCATGCAGCCCTGTCTGTCTGTCTGTCTGTCTGTCTGTCTGTCTGTCTGTCTGTCTGTCTGTCTGTCTGTCTGTCTGTCTGTCTGTCTGTCTGTCTGTCTGTCTGTCTGTCTGTCTGTCTGTCTGTCTGTCTGTCTCTCTATCTGTCTGTCTGTCTGTCTGTCTGTCTGTCTGTCTGTCTGTCTTTTTTATTCTTTCTTTCTTTCTTTCTTTCTTTCTTTCTTTCTTTCTTTCTTTCTCACTTTCTCCATTTTCCTATATATGTCTGTACAGGGAGCTCGCTTAAAATTGGGACCATTGCTGCATCTCCATCATACTCTCTCTGTCTGTGTGTTGTCTACCACTCTGACTAGCAGCGTGCCTTTGAGACACCCGGTCACCACAGTCAGTCAATATCTGTGCACTTGCATCTGCACCTCCATCCGCGGTCGGCTCTCTCTCTTTCTTTCTCTCTCTCTCTTTCTTTCTCTGTTGCACTTTCCAACCGATCTTTCTCTCTCTTTTTTTACCGCCATCCCACTTTTTCTCTCCCCCGCTCTTTCTCTCCTGCTCTCCCTCCCTCCCTCTCTCCTGTCTGCTCTTTGTGCGTTGTGTGAGTAATTGCCTTCCCACAGCCATAATTGCACCTCCCTGTCAAGCAGAAGTGTGATCAAAGTGCCAGTGTACTCAGTTTTTCACTTGCTTACATTTTACAATTTCCAGCCTCGCGTTTCTCTCTGCCAAAAAGTTTTTTTTTCTCTCTCTCTCTCTCCCTCCGCATTTTTTCTCTTTTTATATATCTGATGGGCTAATTTTCGATCCCATTAATGTGTTTGGGTTTGTATCAGATTTTGTTGAGTCTTTTCATTCCTTTCTCTTCCCATGTCATTTCCCTTTCTTCTGCTGTGGCAGAGTTTATTTTAGATGTGCTGGTCACATTGAAAAGAAAGTAAACACCACAATAAGGGCTGTTTTCTATCTAGATTTTGTGCACTCTGGATTTGCCATTTTCCCGGCCATGGATTAGATCTGCTAGCCTGTGAGAATTTGGCAGCCTTTTCCCCTTAGGAATGTAGAGCAGTCGTATCTTCTGCATTGCCATTCACTAAAGCCTGGCGTTCATAAACCTCAACCTCACCGAGCGTTAGCTAGCGCCGCCAACCCAACTCTCTCCTCCACCTAGTTTACGTCCCGCTAGCTAGCCAGATAACCAGCCACGGGAGCACCTCTGGTGCAAACACGCTTGTGATTTATAGCTTGGCTTGACCTCCAGCCAGGCGGGAATTAAAGAGGATTCCATCAGAACACGGGGTTTCTCTTTGCTCTCAGCAAATTAGAGACACCGTTTTTTCGGGGGGGGGGGGGGGTTCTCGTCCTCGGAGAACAGCTCACCGGGAGGGCGGACCATTTAGTGTCAGACTGGGTGTAATGGCTCTGGCCATGTAATCACCACTCTCTACCTCTCCATTTCTCTCTCCTTTCCCCCCCTCTCACCTTTATTACTCCTCAGTGCTCCTGCAGAGCACGGGGCTCTCTCTCTCTTTTCCCTCGCTGCAAGGTCAGGGCCACAGAGACTCATCTTTAGCGCTGTTATGTCCAGCGCTTAGCCATAAACCAGGATCGTGTTTGCATAGCCTTGAATCAGGTCGTTGACCTTACGGGAAGACAGGTCACATTTAGTTGTTTTTTTAACATAAGCACTTTGGGCTTTTTTAACAGTGTCAAGCTCAAACAATCGAGTTGAGATAGACTAAACAGTGTTCTGCTATTTTCGATCTGGAGAGCTCAGAGCAGCGTGAAAGGCTCTGAACTGACAGTCACGGTATGGTGTGCCATAGCTGTGCGCAATGTAACCCTGGTTCATGGTTTAATGTGCCGCTTAATATTCGACTAATGGGGACTCTGTTTGATCCAAAGGCTGGACAATCCAGGCAAAAGACTCAAGTAATTGTGCCCATGGTCAATTAGTGTTTTGTGTCATCACAGCTGTGGCTAATTGGTACAGTCAGCAAAGACTTGTTGTGGTTAATTATCGCCACGTGGAAATGCCAGGCTGCGGTTAATGGCACCTGTAGTTAAATTGTCACTCTGTTTTATCAGGCCTAGGGGCTGATATAGATTTAGGATAATTACAGCGGTGCCTGTGTTTTGCCGGGGGATAGCCGGAGCGCCGATGTTGGTATGGTTGAGCCAGAGAGGAGCCATGAACTCTCCCTCGCCTGGGTCAAAGGAACCAGTTGTTTTATCAACATATGATACTTGTCTTGTATGGTTTTGTCAAGGAATGTTTTGCTTACTTACCGCTTATCAGAAAGCAGGAAATGAAAGGATTGCCATTGAAAACAGAGGGAATGATCCCCATCTTGACTGTAGACTGCCACTCACAGACGGTCCCTTTCCCGCAGGAAAGCAGTGCATTTTAAGGCCATTATGGTCAGATCCTGTTATGGAGCAAGGTTCATTGTTAGTGGGGATAATTGTTCTGTGAAAAGAAAATACTAAGGACTAGAGCTGTGGCATTGTGGGTGAGGGCTCCAAGCATAAAACAAATAGTTTAGGGTTTTTATTTCCTCTCCATTCATTTTTTTTTTTTTTTTTTTTTACAGCAATATGGTTTATAGTTGGTAATGAAAAGAGGGCCAGTACATTAATCTTAACTTTTTGAATTACGTTGATTCTCATCTGTCCTAATTTAACCCACCTTTTTATTTCAGTTATTGATGTCGTGGAGTCTTCCTTGCCATGTAGCCTTATGTGCTGTTCCCCAGTTATGATATGTAAAAAAATAAATAAAACGGTTTGACATTTGACTTGTTTCCACGGCTACAGGCTATTGTGGACACGGTCGACAACCTCCTGAGGCCGGAAGCGCTCAAATCCTGGGAAGACATGAACTCCACAGAGCAGACCCACGCGGCCACCATGTTACTGGATACCCTGGAGGAAGGGGCATTCGTCCTTGCCGACAACCTGATCGAGCCGGCAGTTGTCAAAGTGCCTGCAGAAAATATAAGTAAGAGCCCCGTCCATGCCACAGAAAACAGTGCAACTACACCGACTCCACTGCCGGTCACAGTCCACCAGTTCAAGAAGAAATCTTTAGATTATTGCGCTGTCCCTGTCTTGGTGAAATTGCCTTGACCGGGGCTATTTGATTCGTCTGGTTTGGTACTGTTGGCAAAGTCCTCAAAAGTAAGTTAACATTCAAGCCCATTCTGTTTAAAGCCCCCCCCCCACCACCACCACCACCACCACCACCACCACAGGCAGACCTGGACAGCTATTCCTCCCAGAGAGGGAGAAGGGATTCTGAAAGGGAGCCAAATGTAGCTGGAAGTCACAGCAGGGGGGGTTTGATGTCTCGCTCGACGCCAGTGCCAGCTAATGTGCTCTTCCGGGCAGTTTATTAGCAACGCGATCTCATTCATTTAAGTCAGCTTTGTGCAGTGAACTGTCATACTCACGCACATGGTTCTTTGTTGCCATGGTTATGGTCTCTCGCTCGCCTTTTATTTTATTTATCTATTTTTTCTTGGCTGAAACTCCATTGATTTCTCATCCGTTCCGTGCGTACTTAACTATCCCCATTGAATCTGTCCAGCAAGGGGAGAAACAAAAGAGTCCGTTGAATGGCATTATTTCCCCTACATCTCGTTGTCCCTGCTCTGGGCGAGCCTTCCTTATTAAATGATAGTTAACTCGCTGATAAGAAGTAACTGCTTTGGAGCGCCCCGGCTCTGATTAGGACATTATATAACCTTCCATACAGAGGCTTTTAATCGGCGCATTCACCGTTTTCATTAAGGTCGCCAGTTTCACACTCGTCCTCGGAGATGATGTAGCGATGATATAGAGGAACGGTCTCTGGCTACTCTGCGGGTAAAACCGGAAGGAACAATGTCTAGCCTCGCAGTTTGCCCAGTCCGACGAGCAGAAGAAGAAGAAGTCTGAAGAAATATAATCTAATTAGGATAGTTTCCCAGTAGCCTGAAATGGCACCTTGAGGCAACCAGCAAGGGCAACGGGAGAAAATGAGAAGTGAGGGAGAGTAGAGGATGAGGAGGAGGAGGAGGAGGAGTAGGAGGGCGGGGGTGGCTAGGACTGGCAGAAGATGGGGTGGCGGGGTGGGGTGGGGGGGTTGGATGGTTAGTAAAACTGTCGAGAAACAATTCCTCAACGCCGTCTGTCAGAAACAATCTATCTGAGGCGGCGAGGCTGAGTTTGAGGGGAGGCGGCGCACCGATACGTGCGTCCCTTTGACCCCTGGGTAATTTGGCACATCAAAGAGAGAGCACCACCCAGCAGCTGGCACGCCGAGGAGGAGGGGGCCGCCGGAGGAGAGAGGCTTTTCAGAGATTTGCTCAGCGAGCCTAGAGTTATCTGACCTCACTGGAGGACTGGGAAAAGGGGGGGGGGGGGGGGGGGGGGGGGGGGGGGGAGATAAAAGCCCAATGATATTTTTGATCTTATGAATATTTGACATCCGTGTCTCAGCAGGTTTTTGTGTCTCTTACTCTGGCCCTTCTCTTTGCCTCTCCTCTCCTCTATCTGTCCCCCTCTTTCGCTTTCCTTCCTTCCCTCTCTCTCTCTCTCTCTCTCTCTCTCTCTCTCTCCCCGCGGACCTCCACAGTCCATCTCTGTTTTTTTTTTTTATAGTAAATAGCTCTGGATGGGATATTGACAATAAGATTGGATTCTGTTGCTGCCACACTGGACGTGGGGTCTCCTGTTACACCCCGTCCGCCCTTTCCAGCCCAGGCTCTATTAAACATGGCGTATTGCTTTGGAAACGTGACCTATGAGTAACGCATCTCATCCCCCCCCCCACCCCCTTTCCTCTCTTCTCCCCAGTGCTGGACGTGTACGTTCTTAGCACGGACGGCCAGGTGCAAGACTTCAGGTTCCCACAGAGCAGCAAGGGAGGGGCGTCCATTCAGCTCTCCTCCAACACGGTGAAAGTCAACAGCAAAAACGGTGAGCCACTAAAGGATGTGAAATTGGGGCGGGCTGCTCTTACCGTTGCAATAAATGCCAATTAAATGAAGAGATAAACGAAAACAAATGAGCAGAAGGATGTCTTGAAATAAGTAAAAGAATCCAACATCCACAATTGTTCAAGGAAAAATTATTAGATGTATGGGCTTGACGCAAGAGATCTGGTCTTGCTTAGATTTTTTTTTTTTTTTTACAGTGTAATTGGTTTCATTATATTCGCTTTTTTCTTTTCTTTACGGTGATGTTTTTGTTTTTTTTCAATTTCCTCATACGTGCTGATTTCTTGTCATCCACTGGGTAATTGCTGACGGATGGATAGGGCTAGCTTTCAAAACAGCTATCATAAATGTCATCCGGATTTGTTGACGCACCACGCACTACATTAGTGCTGAATAACAGATAACAGCTTTTCTGGTCCGAGGGACAAAAAGGGGTGGTATAAATACCAACTTAGTCGCTACACCTATGTTGAACATTTTGTCTGATATCTGCTGCTTCCAGGGGTGGCCAAGCTGGTGTTTGTGCTTTACAAGCACCTGGGCCAGTTCTTGAGCACGGAGAACGTCACGCTGAGGGGCCCGGGCGAGCAGGGCCGACGCAATCTCTCGCTGACCGTCAACTCTCACATCCTGTCGGCCTCCATCACCAAGGAGTCCAGCCGCGTGTTTGTATCTGACCCGGTGATCTTCACCCTGGAGCACCTCGATGTAAGCCCCCCCCCCCCTCCGTCGACAACCCCCAGAGTGAAGTCACAGTGGTGTGTGTGTGTGTAGCGGAAAATGAAAAGACAGCATGGCCTTTCATGGGCGAGGTAGATGTCAGGGCCATTGTATTGAAGCGGTGCTGTGAAAGAAAATAAAGGAATATTATTTTCTATTTTAATCCATGACTTTTTGCAAAGAGCAACTGTGTAATGTCATGCTATATGGACGAGTAATTACCCTAATGAAGTATAAATGAATTCTGTGGAAAGTGAAATGAAGGTAAGTCACTTCGAGATCTTCGCGTGAGGCTTGGGCATCGTCATGGCAACATGCCGCCCGATCCTTGTGCGACTTATTTTGTGACTATAAATGTCCGTGTTCCCTGTCAACGGTTCAGGTGCAAATGGAACGATTGAGGCCCGCGGGCATTTCTCTCTTGTGTTTTGTAGAAGGAGCACTATTACAACCCCAACTGCTCTTTCTGGAACTACTCGGAGCGCAGCATGATGGGCCACTGGTCCACGCAGGGCTGCAAGCTGCTGGACACCAACAAGAGCCACACCACCTGCTCCTGCAGCCACCTCACCAACTTCGCCATCCTCATGGCCCACCGGGGCAACCTGGTACGTAGGCATCGCCACCCGGGAACGCCGCAACCTCGGAACGCCGCAACTCGCAGCGCCCCCGCCGCCCGTCCCTCGCCACCCCGTCGACAATTGAGGAGAGAGCGAGATTGACACGTTGGACGGGGTGATAAGACGTTTGCCGGGGGCGGGGGGGGGGGGGGGGGGGGGGGGGGGGGGCAGTGGCGCGTCGGAATGAGAGATTGCGGGAGGAAGAGGACCTGTCGCTTACTTAGCCCACGGCAAGGGCAGAGATTGAGGACTTATATACTACAAGGTATACTATTATAGAAATAAATTGCATTTTACATACAGTCCATGACTAATGGACTCCTGCGCACACACATGCATCTCTGAAAATCACGGGGTAATGCTACATGTCAAGCGTTCGCTTGCATTCGCAGTCCACACGGAGCGGGTGGGAGGAGGGTCCGTGTCGAAGAGACACGCAATTACCAGCCAATCACACGATAA
Source organism: Aplochiton taeniatus (assembly GCA_017639675.1). Classification (NCBI taxonomy): domain Eukaryota; kingdom Metazoa; phylum Chordata; class Actinopteri; order Galaxiiformes; family Galaxiidae; genus Aplochiton; species Aplochiton taeniatus. The sequence goes on from CM030189.1 coordinate 12,996,280, forward strand.
AGATCACGTCTGGCCAGCTAATAAACGTGGAGCACAGGTTTGCGGTGGATGTAATAACACGTCGCCATATATGAACTCTGTCCCCATCGTCGGTCTTAACCCCAGGCTTAACCACCATTTGAAACCCGAGCCCCTCCGGGCTAAGCCTAGCCTTACATTAACCCCCTCCACCTCACCACCAACTACAACTCCTACTCGAAATAAAATGAAAAACTACAACCCAACGGAAGAGATGACCTCACTCCCAAGCCGCTGGGTCCCTCGGGGATATTCTTTATGGCTAAGTGATATTCGGGTCCAGGTTGAACTGTGCTCAGTCCCTCCCCCTCTGAAATCTGCCCTTGGTGTGGGTCGTAATGATGGGGGGATGGGGGGGGGTGAACAGGGGAGGGTGTGAGGGGATGTGGTCCAGTCTTGGCTGCGGCGGACGGTGACAGTTGGCTAATGATTTAACATGCCACAACGTGGGGCCGCCCATAACGAGATCTCAACATGTCGAGTGCGGCGCTTTCGCGTGGATTGAAATCCATTTGTCAGTCATGATTACTGACCGGGAAATCTCCTTCGGTTAATAATATTACACAGGCGACGACAAGGCGACCGGTAGTTCAGCGCGCCGACGCGAGGCCCATGATCCAGGTTTAATGCCACGATCACCAGTGACATCTCTAAGCTCCTAAAACAGCAAACCCAGCCCCCCCCCCCCAGGCTTATTTCCCATGACAGTTGTGAGGGCGCTAATCCCTGCGACGGCGTCTTCTCTCTCTTCCAGGGGGAGGGAAGTGTCCACGAGCTGCTGCTGACGGTGATGACGCGAATGGGCATCGCCGTGTCGCTGGTGTGCCTGGCCATCAGCCTCTTCACCTTCTGCTTCTTCCGCGGCCTGCAGAGCGACCGCAACACCATCCACAAGAACCTCTGTCTCAACCTCTTCGTCGCCGAGCTGGTCTTCCTCATCGGGATCAACATGACGGAGCCCAAGGTGCGGGGACGTCAATCGGAATGTTCTAGTGGATTCCTCACATTAAAAAAAATATATATATATATAAAAATGTGGGCTCGATAATGTTATCTACCACTGGGTTTTTTATTTGTTTATTCAGGCTGACAGTAACACCCGTGATTAGAGCTGACAGACAGATAAGGACAAAACAATGGCAGATTGTTAGCTAAGGGGCAATAGACTCCAGCATGCGCAAAGTGAAACTTTGCTAACTGTTTACTTGATATCGTGGGACTAAAAAGTTGCCAGCGCACTTACAGGGAGGCCTCGTTCACTTTCATTGGCTGTTTACTTTGCGCTCGTATTCTATTTGGGTAACCTCTAAATACGGCCTTCCCCTTTCTCTCTCTCTCTCTCTCTCTCTCTCTCTCTCTCTCTCTCTCTCTCTCTCTCTCTCTCTCTCTCTCTCTCTCTCTCTCTCTCAGCTGGTGTGCTCCGTCATAGCCGGTGTCCTCCACTTCTTCTTCCTGGCGGCCTTTGCCTGGATGTGTCTGGAGGGCGTGCAGCTGTACCTCATGCTGGTGGAGGTCTTTGAGAGCGAGTATTCCCGCAGGAAGTACTACTACGTCTCGGGTTACCTCTTCCCGGCCGTGGTTGTGGGCATCTCGGCGGCCATCGACTACCGCAGCTACGGAACCCAGCGGGCGTGAGTGTGACGTCTAATTTGCTGTTTGCTCGCTCATGTGTCGGGTCCAGGAAGCACTGCACGGAACCCCCCCCCCCCCACACACAGCGACATATGTGAGTGCTAATAAGAGCAGCCTCATTGAAGAGACGGTCTCCCTTGGCCTCCCGGCAAATTTACACTCTGTCACTGCTAAGAGGAGAAGGCTGTGAGCACAAGGCGCTACATTAATGAATTCTCGGGCTGTAGCCGCAATGCTCTGTTGGGTTTTTCAGCTCTCTGAGCACAAAGCGATGAGTGTTCTTTTTCTCTTGTTCTTGTCTCTTGAAAGTTGGGCTCTTGCTTCTCCACTCGGCGGCAAGAAGCATGATTTGTGGGACTGTGGTCTTTTCACTTCTGGGAATTATGCAAATAGTCTTTTTTTTTCCTTCTCTCTTTACAATTGCATTGTGGCCTACCAGCACGACAGTCGTTTAATTGGAGCGGGGAGAAGGTGCTGTAGTAACCGAGGCTCAAAGGAGCCTACAAATACTTTTGAACTGCTCGCACTGTGATTACCAGGGGGGAATGTAAATTAAAGGGGGGTACAGGTTGCCCTCATTTGTAGACATGGGTAGACTCTGAAGTCATGCGTCCAGTACCAGTCTGCTTCGTGGCACTAGGCCAGAAGAGTCTCAGGGTCAGACTTTCCTTCCTGTGGTTGAGAGATTGTTATTCCTTTAGATCTTCTCATCCTCTTTTTTGGCTCTGCCGGTGACCGGTTCATACCGGTTTTGAACCGAAACAAAAGAACAAAGAAAAAAACAAGAAAAGTCTGCAAGTCCTTAAACAAATGTATCTTGTTTTGTTTTGATTTGTTTCACTCTGCAGATGCTGGCTGAGGGTTGATAACCACTTCATCTGGAGTTTCATCGGGCCTGTGACCTTTATTATCATGGTGAGCTATTGTGTGTGTGTGTGTGTGTGTGTGTGTGTGACTGAGATATGGGTTTTTGTTTTAATTCTCCTAGCTTCAAAGGTGTCTTGTGTATAACAGCAGGTCTTTCTAACCTGGCAGCCATGGAAAAAAGTTTATGGATCGTATTTTTTATTTTTTTTTGCCTTCTTCTGGCCTGGTGGCCACTTAGCTCTCTTCTCGCTGATCAATTTGCATGAAAGCAAAGTGGTCCATTACACCTGCCATAAGGAAATCAGGCTCCAGTCAGCTATGAAATCCCTTAAAATCAAGAGTGGGTGGCTGGCTAGCTGGGTGGATATGTAGGTGGGGGGAGCTGCAACCGTGTTTCAATGGTTGGTCTGGTAGCTAGCCAGAGAGAGAGAGAGAGAGAGAGAGAGAGAGAAAGAGAAAGAGAAAGAGAGAGAGAGAGAGAGAGAGACAGAGAGAGAGATAGATAGAGAGAGAGAGAGAGAGAGAGAGAGAGAGAGAGAGAGAGAGAGAGAGAGAGAGAGAGAGAGAGAGAGAGAGAGAGAGAGAGAGAGAGAGAGAGAGAGAGAGAGAGAGAGAGAGAGAGAGAGAGAGAGAGAGAGAGAGAGAGAGAGAGAGAGAGAGAGAGAGCACTGCAATCAAGGAGGGAATGAGATTGCCTCAAGCATGAAGGTCATACACTCAGGGAGACTTGGAGGGAGGGAGGGAGGGAGGGAGGGAGGGATGGGGGACAGAAAGGAGGGAGGGAGGGAGGGAGGGAGGGATGGGGGAGAGAAAGGAGGGAGAGGGATGAGCGTGGACGGGCTGATGAGTGGGTGGGCAGTCAGAACCATTACCGCCGCTCAGAACCCCGCTGTGGGTCATGACGTGTCCCCAGCCTATCACAGGGCAGCGTGTACCCACATCTTCATCTTGGCCTTTTACATATTTCATGTGGCGCAGTTCCGAGTGCACACACACAACACACGCCCAAACACACACACACACACACACACGCCTGCGCGCGGTCACCTAGTGGCGAACCAAACACACTTCTCTACCGGGTGGTGCGTTCGGCTCTTAGCCACACACACACACACACACACACACACACCGTGCGGACACGGTCGCCCCTGTGGACGCGCTGTCGGCAGTGATGGCTTTGGCGTTGTATGTGTCGTGGAGGTGAGAGTTCTGTGCGTGGTGGAGGAGGGAGGAAGCAAGCGAGAGAGGGAGGGAGGGGGGGTGGAATGGGGGGGGGGGGGGGTTGCTCCGTAGAGACTGGGCGAGGAGGAGGAGGAGCGTGGCGGGTGGTTCACAAGCCTGCCTGCCTTCCTCTTGCCTGGCTGGCTGTCTGTCTCATCAGATCTGTGTCTGCACTGGCGGCTGTGTTAAATGCGTCTCCAGCCCACTCGAGTCATGCGGACGTAAACCGGCCCTGGTGGCCAGGAGGCAGAGCTCGCCGTCACTCTGATCTAAAAGTCCCCTTCTCTTTTCTTTCTCTCTCTCTCTCTCTCTGTGTCTCTCTCATATCCTTGGTTCTATGTCACCCCTCCTCCGTGTTTTTTTTTCTCTTTCTTTCTATTCTCTCCATCTCTCTCTTGTTCCGGGTCTTTCCATGTTGTGGATGTTTCAGACCCAGTTCATATCGGAGCTGCACTCCCATGGTCAGCTCAGACACAATATTGTGCTTGGTAATCTGGGTTCTGGGTTCAGGGGGCCCTTTCAGATCAGCGCTGCTTGCTTTTCTTGCCAGCCGTTGCAGTTTTTGTCATTTATTTTCTTTCGTGGAAAGATGGGTGGGGGTTTCAGAAGACATACGCCCGAGGTCAGATTATAGCGAGGAGCTTTTAATAACTTTTTAAAAAACGAGATATAGATTTTTTTTTTTGCCTCTGAATATTTACAAGCATGCTTTGCAGAGGTTTCATTTGGGAGTGAGTCAAAGTTCCTCCTTGTTGGGGGTAGTCCACAGCAAGGATTGCAGAGCAACATCCTGGAGTCGTGGAAACATGCTCTGGATGGATGTCGAGCACTTGGCCGTTTCCCCCCCCAGCCGCGGACGTTTGTTTTTAAATTACGGCACTCTTCTGTCTGCTTGTCTCTCCCAGGCGGACGGGGCTGGGCTTAGGCCCCGGACAGGTTCACGTTCGCAAGCTCGCGTCGCTCCCGTTTATGCTGATGAGGAATAACCCTCGGGGTTTGGGACCAGGCCGCTTGGACAGCCCTGGGGTTGTCTGTAGCGTCGGGGGTGGAGAGGAGGAGGGAGAGAGGGAGGGAGGGAGGGAGGGAGGGAGGGAGGGAGGGAGAGAGAGAGAGAGAGAGAGAGAGAGAGAGAGAGAGAGAGAGAGAGAGAGAGAGAGAGAGAGAGAGAGAGAGAGAGAGAGAGAGAGAGAGAGAGAGAGAGAGAGAGAGAGAGAGAGAGAGAGAGAGAGAGAGAGAGAGAGAGAGAGAGAGAGAGAGAGAGAGAGAGAGAGAGAGAGAGAGAGAGAGAGAGAGAGAGAGAGAGAGAGAGAGAGAGAGAGAGAGAGAGAGAGAGAGGGCAGGCCTTGCCTTGACGGCCATATATCATAAGCACAGTGTAAAGGATCAACCCCCCCCCCCCCCGTTTTCTTTGCTATTTGGAGCCAGGCCACTCTGTGATTTGCACCTGAGGCATTAAAGTTTCATATCCCTCTTGCTAAAAGAACGCCTGGCTGTCGAGCCAGAGCACCACTATAGGTTAAGCAGTGTTCTCCCCGACCGCAGAGAGAATCGCCATAAAGCGTGGCTATCGCTGTTAAGACAGCGGAAATGGATGCTCACCCCCCCCCCCCCCTGCTTCTGTTTTGACAGCTCAACCTCGTCTTCCTGGTGGTGACCATGTACAAGATGGTGAAGCACTCCACTTCCATGAAACCCGACTCGTCCCGGCTGGGCGGTATCAGGTGAGGGCCCTAGCGGTGCCAGGAGGGTGTGTGTGTGTGTGTGGGGGGGTATGTGTGTGAGGTGTGTGTGTGTGTGTGTGTGTGTGTGTGGGGGGGGGGGGGTCGGGGACAGAACCACGGAGCTAAGTGAAAAGCACCGCAATATGCCACCCTCCACTGCTCTCGGCTTTGTTTATGCAATTCGAAAGTTGCCTTTTAACCTTTTCCATTTGACTTTTCAATTCCCCCTTTCAAGTGGCCCCGAAGCAACCGTTTGCAGATTTTATATTCCCGTCCTCAAGTGGTGTCTTGGTGGTGGTATTTATGAGGGCAGTGTTTGTGCGAGGCGTGGTTATATTGCCTCTTTTATTTCTTCATAACGGCATCTCTGACCTCTCGCATCAGTTGCTCCTGTGCTGGCACCGCTTACGGGCTCCCCCTGGAACAGGGGCTCAAACATATAGCTGCTAGATTTAAGGGCGGAGCAGCTGGAAATGCGCCCATATCTCCTCGCCAACAGCCGAGCAGGGAACTAGATAAAAGACAAGTCCCCAGCCGTTTCCAGACCTCAACAGTATGTCTGAAGACCGAGCCACATATGCTACAACCGTTTTGTTTGCCTCTATTTCTGTAAGGTAATCTCGCTTTTTTGTTCCATTTTCTCGGTGGCTTTTTAATTTTTTTTTTTGGGGGGGGGGGGGGGGGGGGGGGAACTAACAAAAAGTCATTGAGTTGACCTGCGGATTGTGTTATCTGGCCGTAGACTGGGGTTCTAAAACCGAGCCTGCATTTGTAGATAGCGACTCTTTCAAACAAATCATTGAAAGTAAGCAAAACTCATTAACTGTCATTAATTGGGGTCCACCTCCGATCGACCGCTTATTTACGCCGCCGATGTCAGATGTAGGAAAGTCTCCGGAAGGCTTTGAAATAATTAGTCGAGTTGGAAGAGAATAAAGCGACAGAAGTGTGCGCGCCCACGCACAAACTCTACGACATGCACACTGCGACACACACAAAGACGCGGGGACGTTGCTAATCAGTCGCATCTCTCTCCCCCTAGACGGCTGCTCGCAGCCTTTATTAGAATCCATGGACTTATTCCCTCAAAGACACGCGACAAAAGCCGGCTCGGTTTTCGCCGGGCGCATCTTTTCTTCTTCTTCAGCCTCTTTCTCTCGCCGATGTTTGCTCCTGTGCCCCCTGTGTATGGACAGCTCCCTTTACCAGCAGTGGTCATCGAAACTCCCCGCTGGTTATCTGATTTCCTTCAGGCTTTCCTGGAAACCTCCCGTAAAAAAATTTAAAAACTGCTGCGTTTGCAATCTCCCCAGCCCGACCCCGAGGAAGGCCAAAGAAATATTGTTTGACTCCGTGTCAAATACTGCACGCACGTTCATTCCAAAACCATGGAACGCCATCTCCAAGCTATATTATAATACAGCTTGTCCAATAGGGAAAACGCAGGTGAAGAAATAACATCCGTTCCGTGCCGGCTAGCCCGCCAGAGAGGAGAACCGTCCTTCAAAAACGATGGCCGAATCAGGCGCTGCTCTGCTCTCAGGGCTCTTAACGACGGCGCCCTGTCTTGCAGGTCATGGGTGATGGGTGCGTTCGCCCTGCTCTGCCTCCTGGGGCTGACCTGGTCCTTCGGCCTGTTCTTCCTCAACGAGTCCTCGGTGGTCATGGCCTACCTCTTCACCATCTTCAACACCCTGCAGGGAATGTTCATCTTCATCTTCCACTGCCTCCTCCAGAAAAAGGTAACGTATGCGCCGGGGCCTGAATCCTAGATGAGCATTGATTGGAGCACCAAGCGAGACGATTGATTACTGGGGGCGAGGCGCTGGACTAAGGACGCTTTTATTAGTATTTTATGTTTTCGGTGAGATTTGAGGAGAGCTAGGAAACGGAACAGAAAAAGTGTTATGCTAAAGATGAATAAAGTTGGAAAGTTTCATTCAGAGAATTCCAGGATAGATAGTAAGGAAAGTTTGCCAGAAGACTGTTGACCTTTTAAGATTAGAATTTTATACCAAGAACCTATGTCCTATTTGCAAAATGTCACATCTTTATGGTATTTTTTAACATGTTAACATTAAGGTAATCCTGAGCCATTTGAACCACTGTCGCCCGGATGGCATTTTGATAAAGATTTCTTTTTCTGGGGTAGGGGGAGTGCGGGGGGGGGTTACCTAAAGGTTACTGTCAGTCTTCAAGGTCCTCAATCTGGCTCCGTATCCCGTGTCTTCTCCACAGGTCCGCAAAGAGTATAGCAAATGTTTCCGCCAGTCCCAGTGCTGCGGCGGCCTGCCGTCCGAAGGCCCCCACAGCTCCGCCAAGACGGCCACGTCGCGATCCACCGCCCGCTACTCCTCCGCCACCCAGGTAGGGATGGAGAGCACGTGGACCTGCCTGGAGGGGACACAGCCTCAGTTCCCACTCTGCAGGCTAACAGTTATTATCTGGGTGTTTTCTAGTCCGGGGTAGAATTGATGTTGCACTTGCAAATTACAAAGATTTTGAATGCAGTGGCTCTTGGTACTGTCTCCTACCTGAAGCCAATATATAACAAATACAGCTAGCCCGTGGGTTTTTGTTTCTGTCTCAGAAGGAAACCTGGCATGCCTTTGTAAGACACGTCGATTATATAACCGGAGTGTCAGATGGGTGGGGAATGCATTATAGATAAGGCGTGCTGATCGGCGGCGTTTCAACCACCAACCCCCCCCCCCCCACCCCCCGCCTCACAGAGCCGCATCCGCAGGATGTGGAATGACACGGTGAGGAAGCAGACCGAGTCCTCCTTCATCTCGGGAGACATCAACAGCACCTCCACCCTCAACCAGGGTAAGTGAGCCGCCGCCGCCTCTGTCTGCCGCAGCCAGCCAGACAGCCAGCCCGCCAGACAGCCAGCCCGCCAGACGCTCCATCCGCCATTCCCTTTGTGGGCGCGGGCCGGCGCCAAGCACGGCGGAGCCATCGAGAGGTTCGCTGACACTGTGCGACGGTGGCGGCAACGAATCGGCCCCTTCCGATCGAGAGGGGACTTCACGTCGGCTGCTTTTGCCCCGGGCGCTGAACAAACAGACAGACAGAGGCGCGTGTTGAAACACGGCGCCTTAACGAATTCCTGTGTTGTCGGAGGACAGCGGCTGCCGCTCGTCCGATCGTTAGGGGAGGGCGATGAGGCCGGTCCGTGGCGTTTGGCTTTGCGAGAGGTGTGAGGAGAGGAGAGGTGGCCTTAAGTTCTGGCTGACCCGGTGTGGAGGAGCGGGCTCCGGAGTTTCGGGCTCGGCAGCCTGCCTGACTCATCGGCACCCTGGGGTGATTCTCAAGGGGGAGAGGGAGGTCAGCTCGGGGTTTAAGACAGCTCTTCTCATCTCACACACTACAGGCTCCGGACCGGTCTCTCACCACCGGCCCTGGCGCTGCTTTAAGCCACTTATCATCTCTCTCGCTAATGAATACATAGTATCTATAGCTCCTTTGGTCTACAATAGTTTCACCAATTACATTTTATTGAGAGAGGGTTGCTGTAAATATATTATATATACAGTACTGTGCAAAAGTTTTAGGCAGGTGTGTAAAGTAAGAATGCTTTCAAAAATCGAAGTGTTAATAGTTTGTTTTTATCGATTAACTAAATGCAAAGTGAATGAACAAATGAACAATCTAAATCAAATCAATATTTGCTGTGGCCACTCACACAATTTCAAATCTTTGCCAGCGTTCTTTCACACCTGCCTAAAACCTTTGCACGGTACTGTATTTATTTACAGCATTTTAAATATTGGGTATATGTTCTGCAATATAGACTGTGTAGCATTATCAAATATTAATGCATGCATTTATTTGTTGATGTCCAGAATCTGAGTTCTGAGTCTGAGAACCGCTCTTCAAGTTGGCCCTCTTCTTGCGCTTGGTTTGTCAAGTGTCTTGACTGAAATGTCATTTTTACATGATCGTTGCACATGCCAAGTAGTATTAAAATCTTGGCACAATTATATGGTTTGTCATTTCGTTAAACGTTTAGTTCAAAACTTGGCTCGGCAACATGTTTAGCACAAGTGTTTTGTGTCATAATTGATGACAGCCTCATTACAAACAACCATTTGCTAGTTTCAATCTGCCAGTGAGAATGTAGCCGTTTTTTATGTCAGGAGCTATCAAACCAACCGCTGACGAAACATCGTGCCTCAGCTGTCATATGTCACATTTTTTCCTTTGCCCTCTCTCTACATGCTGCTAACTCCTCTCTCTCTCTCTCTCTCTCTCTCTTTCTCTAATTCTCTCTCTCCTCTTCCACGCTCGGTCCTTTTCTCTCCTGCTGTTCTTGCAGGGATGACTGGCAACTACCTCCTAACTAACCCCCTGCTCCGAGCCCACGACACTAACCCTTATAACAACCTGCTGGCTGAAACGGTGGTGTGCAACACCCCCTCCCCCCCGGCCTTCCACTCTCCAGGTGCACGTCCACCCTCTGACCTTTCTTCTCCCCGTGTAGATCTGTGTTTTGCTGGGATGGATGTGGTGGGGGGGGGGGGGGGGGTTCATTGGAATGGCGGGGTCTGTGCGCCCCCCCGCGGTGCGTGAGGTGTCGAGAGATCCTCCTTGCTTTAGACGTACCCCTTTCCTCCCACCCCCCCCCCCCGACCTGTCTGTATTTAGCCCTTATCAATGCAACGCTGGTCTTCTCTTAAACGTTGCCGGAGATAAGTCTGCAAGCAGTCAATGCTATCTTATCTAGACCACTTGAGGAGCCCAATGGGATCTCTATGGAGTTGAATGCAGAGTTTATATATTCCGTCGGAGCGTTTAAACCCCAGTTTCTCTGTATCTACATCTGTGGAGGATATCTTCAGAACAGGTTGAAAAACTCCGGGATCTTTTATGTTCTCGAGCACACGCCGTTCCCGGTTTTGATTTGAATGCCGTCAGTGTCTCCCGTGACCTAGTTACCCTCTGTCGGAGCGAAAGAAAAGCTAAGGAAAAGCGGAATGCGGAGCGAGTCGGCGGCGGAAAAACATGGGCGCGCATGACGCAATGCAGGCAGAATTATACCCCTCAGATATGCAGAACTATTTGAAGATGAAAGCTTGTCGAAGGATGGTTAGGAAGCTACAGAAGAACGGAACTTTTGGAGGGGAAGAAGCCCTGACAACGTATGTGGCTTAGCTGACAGGGTGAAGGTCTGATGTAGCAAGGGAGCCCGTGGAGTGCACTGCTCTTTGTGTCAGGGCTTGGGCTCTGTGGGGGGAGTTCGGAAGCCGACGACCTACCATCACAACTCCAGGCATTTAGCTAATCGCCGCGCGCTCCAGAGCATTCAAAACTCCACAAGTTAAGAGGGGGCAAGCAAAAACGAGGCCTGCCAGCTATCAAACTGCTCATCTGCCCCGTCAAAGTCTGATAAGCACGTGATCAAATATTTAATTTGCCGAGCAGAGATGGTTGGAATATCGCAACTTCGTGGTTAGCAGGTCATTGTGTGTGTCAGCACGTTCTTCACATTAACCTGTGGAGGCAGCTCCTTTGCTCAGACAATTTCCCCTTACAAGCAAAACATCTAACCATGTGGAAAAAATAAGGGGTAGACAGAGAAAGATAGTGTGTGTGTGTGTGTGTGTGGCCACTCACAGAATAACAGCGCAGTAATAGTTGGCAAACATGAAAGTAGTCGCCAAGTAGCAGAACACATGTTCCACGGATTTGCTAACCTGCAAATGTCATAACGCAGTGCGACAATCGCCACCTAAGTATGAAATATTCACGGGGGAAACTGTCAAGTTGAACATGAGCTTCTTTCAAATCTCCTCTGCTAATCTCAGCGTCTTTCGGCCCTGCCAAGGGATGAGCATGACTTCTATTATGAGTGTATTAATACAAAGTAATGCTCTACAGATGTTTACTTGATGCAGCGAAACGGTAAAGAGAACATCTTGGACGAATCTCCGCTGGAACGCTTCCCAGAATGCAGCAGTCGCGGTGTCCAGTTAAATTCCGTCCACGTCACTACCCTCCTCCCGCTCCCAGTCGACAATACCTGTCTACATTAAAATCACATCCAGTGCATGAACAAAATGCAATTCCGCAATGGGTTATTTTCACAGAACCCACCCCTCTTTCTCTCTCAGTTTTCTTTCCCCTTTTTTTGCCCCCTCCCTCGCTCCCCCCACCCAGTTCCCTTTTCTCTTTTGAGAAATGCTTTTGATGTCTGTTTTTATACCCTTCCCGTGCTACAAAGGAGGCACTCCTTATCTCGACAGCCCCGTGACACAGTTGAGCTCCAATTTTTCTCCAATCTCACACTCTGGTCCTTTCAAACTAATTTAACCGGAATCTAAGGCTTCAATCTGCCTTTCTGTGTGCGTGAAGCTGGGCTGAGACAGAAAGGCCATTTCATCCGCCATCGCCACTCTTTTATGCGCTCATATTCCTATCAAATCAAATGTGCCCGTCAAATTCAAAACTAGCCTCACTCAACGTCACCCGGCCACTTATTAGGCGCCATCATGGGCCTAACCCAGGGGCAATTGAAAAGATCCACCCCGTGCTCTCTAGCGATCTTGTCACATGTGGGTAGGTATGGAAACCGATGAAACCCCCTCCCAAAAGAGGGAATTAATCGATGCTCTATGAAATGATTTGTCTCTGTTGTTTAGACTGGAGGGGAAAAAAGGCTTTGATTGCTTGCTGCTAAAACCCTACCACCTGCCAAGATCTGGATTCACTTGTCCTTTGGATTTGTCCTCTAGCCCTCCCATACATTTGTGCTCAAACTACGATTGTTATTGGGCTATTAAACACAGTTTATGCAAAGAGAACTACTCTTTACGGGCAACCCATTAGTAACTTTCCATTTTGAACCATTACGTTGGTAAAACGTTTTAAAACCTAACATTGTTTGGGGACCCCATCTGAAATGGACCAACTGAATCCAGGCCAGATTTTACAAGCCTCCACTTTTGTCTTGTTTCAGTAATTTTTTTCCCAATTCTGCTGCAATTGAAAAAAGGCATCTGTTTTACTTTTTTTGCACATCAGCAGTTCTTAGGCCAGATAGCCTGAGCAGACACACTTGATGTGAGTGGTGGCAAAGTGAGTCATTGCACGCTGCCTGTCTGTGGTGGTGTGGGGGGTGTTGCTGTGCTTGTGGGCCCCCCAGTGCAGAGCGAGGTGGCCGGCCGTCTGTGTTCCTGCTCTTTGTCTCGCTTTCTTTATCAGTGGAATGTTGTATGTCGTTTTTTTATTCATTTTTTTTTTTTTATTGGCAACCTCCAACATAGCTTATGTTGACATCTCTGCTGCGCATCATTTTGTGAATGTTGTCTGTCGCTCCTGTCACCTGGCTTACATATCGGAGTGATACTGTATGTTTTTATTTTCATTTTCTTATCTCATTTGTCAAATATTGTTCAGGATCATTTCCGCATTGGCTGTAATGATATTCCAACCTAATGGGGAAAGCAGACTGGAATGATTGAAAAGTAATTCAATTTCTCTACAACTGCACTTCTATACTGTTTTCCGAGCTTTTGCTAGTGCCATAGCTAAACAGTCTCAAACCAAATGATTTGCCTCGCGTAGAATGCCAGAGAAAGTCCGTGGAGTGTCCTGAGCAGTATCCAACCGATCTGTTGATGACACTCTTGGTCCAAGCTGGTTCTTAAAACGGCGCTCTAATCCCCTGTTGTTTTGTCTCTACCAACAGGACAGCACTCTCTGACCAACAGCAGGGACATCAGTGCCATGGACACCCTCCCCCTCAATGGCAACTTTAACAACAGCTACTCCCTGCGCGACGACGACTACGAGGACGTGGGCGTGCGGGGCCCCGGGGACCTGGGGGGCCTCAGCCTGGACGACGCGGCCTTCGAGAAAATGATCATCTCCGAGATCGTCCACAACAACCTGAGGCCCCGCGCGGCCCCCAAGGGACGCGAGCACCCGGCGAGGGCGGAGAGCGGCGGGGTACGCGACCGGGGCCCCCCTCCCCAGACCCGGCTGACGCTGGACCACGGGGGTGGCGGGGGTGCGGCCAGCGGCAGCGACGACGACGCCATCGTGGCGGACCACGCCCAGGGTTCCTCCCCCCGTCCGGGGCTCATCAGCGTGGGCGCGCCACACCCCACCCTGGAGCTGCTGCTTCACCCCCACCACAAGGAGACGCTGGAGGCTCCGCTGCTGCCTCAGAGGACTCACTCGCTGCTCTACAGCGCGCAGAAGGCCCCTCGGCGGCTGGAGGGGCCCGGGGCCCCTGGGGGCCCGGCCCCCGACGCAGCCGCAGAGGACACCGACGCCCAGTCCCCCGGCAACAACAGAGACTCCCTGTACACCAGTATGCCCAACTTGAGAGACTCGGCTTCGCCCTCGCCCTACCCCCCGGAGGAGGACGACGACCTGTCCCCCTCCCCGCCCAGGAGCGAGAGCGAAGAGGACGTCTACCACAAGAGCATGCCCGAGCTGGGCGACGGGGCACAGCCTCTCTCCTACTACCACATCAACCGAGGCACCAGCGACGGCTGCATCGTCCCGCCCAACGACGACGACTGCGTACCCGAGGGAGAGGGCCCACAGGACGGGCAGATGCAGCTCATCACCAGCCTCTGAGTCGCTCGAAGGACCAGCTTCTGTTTGAATAGGTCAGTTGAACATAACGGGAGGCTTTTGGTTGATGTCAAGACTGTTGCCAAGCCTCGCCCTACAGGGCCTGCTCGGCACATCGAGTGGCCTTCTAGTAAGGGCTGGAAGTCAAATGTTTGTGGTTGTGGAAAGGGAGAGGGAAAGAGACAAATAAAACATTTCAGAAGGACTCGGTAGCTCAGAAAAAGAGACCGGATGTCGGTGGACTGGACTCGTTGGGCTGTCGGAGCAGAAAGGTGGAGGCCATGATGCACAGACCAGTCCATGTGTCCGAGAGAAGTCTGCCGTCATCCCTTTGCAGCTTGCATTTGTATCATACTGTAAGAAGAAAAAGAAGGAAAAAAAATCACGCTCGAGTTTGGAATTAATGAACACTCCTGATATGCTCCTGGGGAACTTCCGGAACAAGGAAGATCTGCTTAGTCCTGAGCTGTAGAAGCAGTGTTCTGCTGCACCGTCAAGACTCTAAAGAAACCACTAATACAGACTCAGGCCTTATATTTTCTCTATTGCACATTTACCTGTTGTCAAATTAACAGCTTAAAGGAGATATATTTTGCTGTACCACGAGTGTAAAAAGTCAACAACAACAAAAAAATATACAACTGCGTGAGATGGTAACCAGACCGTAATTTAAACCTTTGTAATGTCAAGCTGATCCGCCTAGAAAGGTTCAAATGGTGGAAAGGTGTTTTTCTTCTCACACTTGACTCATTGTAGTATGTTTGAACATAAAAAAGATGTTTGGAGAGGCCCATATGAAATCATACTCACATCTTTGCCTGTGAAGTGCTTTTGCTTTTATGAACGATGAGTTTTGCCAGTAGTAGCATATTTGTTGAAACACCATGCCATGCACAGATTTGGAGTGAATTGGATGTGTAATTTATTTTACTTGAAAGAAATTGTCCAGTTTCAAGGAACTTTTTCATGTCAATGCATTATCGCATGACATATTTCAGTCTTTGACACTAATTAATTTATTAACAGAGCTATTGAAAAACGGGAAAAGAACGTGGCAGGAAAAGTGTAAGGTGTTGCAGCACTGTTAAGGTTCATTTCATTTATTTTTTAAGAGAGTCCATCGTCAGCTGATATTAAAGTCAACTCTTGTTTGATATAAAATAAATGTAAGACTTTTTCTTATTTGCAAATGTCTGTTTATTTGTCCTTTCAACAGAATGTTATTTGCATTAGGGTCACCTATGTGTGAATACACTACGAAAGCATCAACAACAAATGAATCATAATTTACTTTATTCATTTATGCAGGGCTAACCAACCGAGGCTATGTATTTTTTTTTTTAGCAATGAACCATGATCGATTTTGATGAGGCACTCATACTAAACAATTTCATGTTTTCAGACCCGTACTTCCAACCACAGCGAAACATATTACCTCCCTCCCAGGTCAGCTAAGACAAACCGTTAGGAGGATGACCCTTAGCTGATTTATTGCGCGGGCTAACTTTCGTCCAAAGACCTCGGCGGTTGTCCTACAGCAGCTGACCACCCACCCGGGCTCGGCAGACCCCCGTCTGGTCGCCGCAGCCCCTGCCCTCCCTTGGCCTACGCCGAGTGCCAGTTCGCTGTCGGAGTCCGAGTAGCCGGCCAAGGCATGGCTCTCTGCCTCGACGGCGGAATGTCAGCCTCTCGGCTTACACAGGGCCATCCAACTGGCCTTGGAGACGTCGAGCGGGTCGGCAGAGCGGACGGGGAAATGTGGTGCCTCGATCCCGGCTAAGGCAAATGAAGCGTGAGACTGGCGACCAGGCCGCGCACACACACACGCACACACACACACACAGTTCATTTGAAACCCGGCCCATGTTTTCTAGGAAAGCTGCCCCGACATCCCAACAGATAGAGAGTGGCAGCCAACAAAAGGACCTGATCATGACACTCATATCAGAGCCTCAGGGCACGGGATGTCATCATGTGAATATTCTTTGGCCGTGTTTTTTTATAAGCATAAATATAATGATGAATGACGAAGGCTGGTCCTTCGCCAAGCTTTGCGGGCTGCTTTGGCATGATGCATATATATTGGTTCATTATCACAAGGTAATCTGTCTGTTCCATGAGCTCTTGCACCGCATCACCTTCAAGAACAGTGGATTGTGAAATTGAACAATGTACAGGTGATCATGTCTTTCCATTGCGATGGAGGCGTTCTCGCAAGATGGCAGGATACTAAATTATAAAGGGTGATCCCAGTGGTATGGTTCTCCTCGTTCAGATACCAAATGTAATTCCGTGACCTAAAGATCTGGATCAGTCACCAGCTCTTGGAGAAACCACGGTGCAGGTAAAGTTACATAGAGGCCTTGTGCAGTCTCAGACCAGTCTCACCTTAGATTGCACTCTGCCCAAAATAAAAAAGCGTGGCTGTCGTGCAGACTTTGCGTTGCGAATCGGACGTTGTTGAAGTCTGCTGGAGATTAAAGTACTTCTCTAATCCACTTATCTTGTATGTGTCGTAAGCCAAAGCCCCTGCTTTCATGAGGCAGTGGCAAATGAAGGGGCAATGAGACGAGCCCGAGAAGACATTACTGTGTTTTCATTTGGAGCCGTTTGAAGTTAGCAGCCCCTGGTGATTTGGACATTATTTCATGTCCATCTTCAAAAGACATCCACCCAGATGCTAGATTCAAATTCCGATCACAGAACCTAAGCGATGTGTGTATGCGTGTTTATATGTGTGCACAGATGCGTGTTTATGGGTTTATATGTGATTTTCAACATCAACCTCTATAAAACATCCCAAACCTGTAATAAAAATGTCTATGCGTACATAAACAAATAATCCTTCCACCAAGGTTTAAAAACCATACAGTAGTATTAGAATGAAAAAGCGTTCTCGCGGACAAATGTTTATGTTTTAGGATATAGGTCTGCAGCCAAAGCGGGAACTATGCATAATTGCGTTAGTACAGGCACAAAGCAGGAGTATTATATTACCTCAGGGCCCCTGTAAATGCACCGCTTACATTCCTCTACATTTCACTCTGCAGCAGAAAGATAAAGACCATCTGAGTCCTGCCTGTCCGCATCACTCCTGCATTGCCACAACAGGGTGCGTCACAGCACAGACATGGCTATTTGTTGGGTCGTGTGCGTGTGTGTGTGTGGGGTGGGGTGGGGTGGGGTGGGGGGGTGGGGGGTGCATGTGTGTGTGCGTGTGCATGCACTAAGAGCATTTGTAGATGGGAAATGAAGTCTCTAGGGAGGGGGTAGAACTCAGGACTACAGAAACATCCAAACTCCCTGTACACTATGGCTATTGCATCTGTGAGCCATTTCTTTAGAGGAAATGAAATATTTCTGTTTAAATAAAGTATTAAATTAGTGCCAACAAAATCATATATATATATATATATATATATATATATATATATATGTATACATATAAATCCCCTTTTTATTATTAAATCTGATCATGTATGTTTTTATTCATTGAAAGGTTATTTTGCTTTGCTCTTTGAATGGGAAAGGAAGGGTGTAACCAATGATCTACCATCAGAAAGAGAGAGAAAAGAGAGAAAGGGAGAAAGTGATAAAGAAAGAATCTTAAACTGTTCCACACTGAATCCTCTTAAGAGATTATGACAGTTATGGCTTAGGACATACTCAGGAGGCCTCCTAAAGTCCAAAGCAGAAAAAAGCCTGATATCATAGCTTGACAGCGTATATCGGTATTTTTCTTTTGAGTGAGTGGAAAACTATGTTTCTCCAAATACGTAAAGCTTTTTTCTTGCATGCTGTTGCCTGGATTCAAAAATCAACCACAAAAAAAGACAAAAGAATGTTTGAGGGCTAAAACTGTAAAACTTTTACTGTGTTTATGAAACATCTCAGCAACATTATTTATAGACAGAATCCAATATGTCAAGTCAATGACATTATAAACACTCCAAAATAAACATTTAGATCTTAGATTCTGTGAGGAATTGCAGAACGTAAAAATGTAGTTCCCAAGACTAAAATGTGACAAAGGTGTGGGATTATTAGAATGAACATTACAGATTCCTTAACGCATGTTTAAACAAAGCTTTACAAAAAAAAATAAAAAATCATGAACATTTAGTTAAATTAATAAGAAACTGATAAAATGTGTTTCAAATCACGACAGCACATTCATTCCCGAATATTTCAATAAAGAGCATAATTTAGGTGTTTGAAGAAAGTTATGCATATGACTTCAAACAGCCTGTAAAAAACACATTAAGATCAAATATGGTGATTTTCATTCTCCACATCAAAGTAGTCTTTGAAATGGCAACTCTGAGACATGCACTTGTCAAACACATCACTGAGAATAAGAGTCTCTTTGATTTACAAAGGACAGTTTTTGTTTTATTTGTTTCGAACACCTCTGTTGCCAATGACGTCTTCACTGGTTTCTACTTGTCTTGGTAATTGATTGTGAAAAAAATGTATGCATTTTACAGTTTACCTTATTTCTCAACCTCATATTTTTCATCCAAACCATAACCTCTGTCGTGAATTTGGGCAGCCTGGCTCAACTGCTTTCAAACCTTGCATTCTTAGGGAAATGAGCAGATCAGAGGAGGAATCTCACAATACGTTCTAGCTTTGTAACCATGAAAGTTTACAAAAACAAACATGATCCCTAATGCTAGGGAGATCAGAACACAAATGAGAACTTCCTTGTCTATCTGTGTGTGTATGCGTGTGTGTGTGTGTGTGTGTGTGTGTGTGTGTGTGTGTGTGTGTGTGCGTGCACAGATGTTTACTATTTCCACACAAGTAACCGTGTTTGCACAGATTTGTACCAGCCACCATTTTGTTTTCACTCCAATAACTACATGGGAGCGTGTTCCCTATACACTGAAATGGACGCAAGGGACTAAAAGGCCTTTTATATCCGCCTTCCCTGTAGACAACATGCGTCGTCAAATCAGCTTCAAAACCACACTAATGGTGCCAACACTTCAGAGGTGCATATGGCGTGTATTTAGACACAAGCGCGCAAGTGGCGGTGTGTGTGTGGCTGTGTGCACATTTCTTCCAGTCCCCCTCCACTGTTGGATCAGTGAATAGGTTCGCAGCCTTAACCAGCGGGGAGTCTTTGACTAATGCTCCGTTTTCGAGGGTCTTATTCACAGCTAATTTACTTACAGTAGCTCTAATCACTCAGCCCCGTGTGGCAGCGGCAGTGGCTGAAGGTGAAGTACAGTAGAGTACAGTACCATGTGGAGATAATCGGGCCGGCTGGGAAAATCAATGTCATGGTGGGCTGCTAGTACATTTAAGGCCTCTGCAAAGCAAGCGGTACTGTGTTGATTTAGAAATGAATATGACAGGCCGCTGTGGCCCGTTACACTCCGTGGTAAATCTGGCAACAAAATACACATCAATGTGCCACAATGGGGCAGTGATTAACCCCCCCCCACACACACACACACACACTTCCCTAAGGGCGTAGCCCTTAACACTAACAAACACAAAACACAAGCACATTCTTTTCAAAACCAAACAGTTAAAACAAGCATTCTTAGCTCTGCCTTACTTCACACACACACGCACAATATGTGTTAAATTAAATTTAAAAAATTATAATTGATTTGATTCTCACCTTTATTTTACTTACTTTTGTTAATTGATTTCACATTATTGTTCTTTTGTACAGTCAAGCCAGTAGAGCATTGGAATTCACCAAGACAACTATTCATCTTTTATGCAAGACAAAAGGCATTTTAGACACACACACACACACACACACACACACACACACACACACACACACACACAAACACACAAACACACACTCACACTAAGAGCCAAGCTGTTGCAAGTCAAACCCTTTAACTAGTTTCCGACCTTTAACCACATATTATGAGAGGGAGCGAAGAAGAAAAAACGATTAAATGAGCAACAGGGTAGCCGTGAGGTTACCTTGCAACAGGTGATGGAAGAAGACCAGTTCAAATTGAGTGTATACGGCATTAAAGCAAGGTCATGAATACTTCCTCTCCGTGGCCTTCAGTAACTGTGTACTTTTGTTGCATCCCCTCTTATAATCTAAAGGAAATTAGTGGACCGGTTTTAGATTATAGGGGGAAGGTTATGAGAAAACAAGCAAGAACTCAACCCTGGTCATCCAGTTTAAAGTCTGCGGGATATGTGTCCATTTAGGCCTCTGATGAAGTGTAGCCTAATGAAATCTTCCGGTGGTAGACAAAATATGGACGAGCTCACAGAACAGACAGGGATTACTAGAGTATATCTGTAAATCCCCGTTCAGTTCTCCATCTTAAGGAATATATCTCTTTACTATTTATTAACTACATTTAAAGTTGTAATAAGGTAGAAATATTATTTGCGTATTGAACATAGAGTCACATTAGGTCAGGATTTTTTTCAGAAATGAATGAGGGCAGGCGAGACGTGGTCTTGTCTTGGATAAGAGACTTGGTGAGAGCTCCCGCGCCACGCTCGGGGCTCTGCGGATAATCTGACACCAAAGAAAAATGTTCAGGGCAGAAGCCGCCGCTACACTTTTACTCGTTCTTCGTAGGGTTGTATAGATGCATTCTCTAACCTCCCCGTGCTCCAGCAACCCCACGCTCCTCACTTAGTCTATATAGAATAATGCTGCAACTTTTTCAATGTCGTTCTTCTGTCCTCCATACTGCTCTTTCACTCTGCAACCATATTGAGGATGAATATGTTGCAAACTAATAAATGGTTGGCTGTGTACCTTTGACCACGTTCGCTACATTCAACAATAGGCAAAGTACTCAAGGTGTTTTACAGTGACTGTTTTGTAAACTTCGAATGCAGTTTATTTTTCTTGTTCCCACTTGATTTGTGTATGTTTGGAAAAGTTGATAGCTCAAGGTTGTCCAGTGATCTTTGTATGGTGCTGCAGTGTGTATGAAAGGAATACCGTCTCAATGATCTTCTAATGGGGGACTGGCAATTCTATTCTAGGGTGTTTTATCATGGCCTGAAAAGCAGTCGCCCAAGGAATATCGTGTTTTCAATAAAACGCATATACTTCATCAAACATAAGCTTTGTATTTGGCCTTAACAACGTTTTTACAGGCACATTACGGTTTATGTGCTCTAAAAGCAAAGGAATTTATGAAATAGGCTTTACATAGTGCCTAGCATTTGGCTAAATGCAGCAAGGCTAGACATAAATATATAAACAATGTATCAGTATAGTTCAGTCCAAAGTCAAGCAAGTTAAGTTTAGCCAGGATAAGTGATATAGATGTGTTAAATTAGGTTTATATATTTAAACAGGTATAAATAATACATCAGATGGCATTGTTTAAAAATATATAGTATAAATAATACTATTGTGGAACAAAGGCCCCATATTGTATTTCACAATTATGTTTATCAGACTTCCAAAATGTGAAAACATTTTATACAAAACTCTCATATTTTTAGGAAATGAAGTTATAAAATAATAACAAACTGGCAGAATTATCTGGAGAACAATCCAGTCTATAAACATTATAAATAATGTTTTTTAATGACTATCAGAGGAACAGAATTGTCCTTGACCCCAAGTTGCTGTTTTTTCCCCCTGTTATCCCAGGTGACTTTTGAGGCTTTACCCGAGTGTAATGCACCATTTAAGAGCTCCAGCTGGAGAAGTGAACAAGACCATGTTTAACAACCTCACAAAGCCCTAAAAGTAGGGTCTCCCTCCAACCACCTCACGCAAAAGACCCCATCTCTATACCCTTGAACCCAGACGATTCAATATTATCTGCGTCAATCATCTCGGTAGAGTGGATGTCTTTTTCTCATTATTAACTCATTAGGAAAACATTTCAAATTTTAATTATGTCAAAAATAACGGAATCGGGTCTTCATATCTATACAGAATGTCAGTCCCTGAAAATACCCAGTGGAAATCCACTATATATGGCTCTCAAAAGGCATAAATAGGCTTTATATTTTTGCACAATTTTCTGTTGCCACAGCCGACTTAGGTGCAGTCACAGTCAAAGAAGATTTATACCATCATAAAGGGGATATACAGCTGTTCACTCTGTACTGTTGATGCGGTAGATGTGCCTGTCAGTAATGTACTTGTGTCGGAAAATCTGGATTTGTCCCACTTGTCCTTGAGATACAAATAAAGTGCACTCGTAAACAAAATACGCACACATGCTATGAGACCTAACGGATATATAAGGATACACAAACACAGGCACACACACACTTTGTGAACTTTTAGACATAGTTTGTGTTTGCGAGCCGCAAAGCCTGACAGCTGGGTAAGTGGCACAACCAGGGGCATCGATGTCCAGTTGAAATAGCGACCTCTGGGCCACCATAGTGTCTTGTAAGTTTAGCATTAATTGCTGCCCTTGGGAACGTTTGTTCTTGAATTAATGAGTTGGCAGAAGGAAACGTAGAGGAGGCAGGGGGAGCAGAGTCCTGACATACAAGTCAAGCTATTAACATGATATTACTGTCTAGAACCACCCAGCGGTGTTTTAGACATAGGCTCCATAAAATCTGAAATTACGAAGCCTTTTGTTTCGTTTTTCCTCTATAAATCATTGACATGACATATTTCAAGCAGTAGCAAGAGTAGAAGTTATCGATTTCCGAGCTCCCTTCCCATTTATTGCTTTGCTTGACCGTTTGACAGACATGCGTGACTCGATACACTGAGATATACACAAACACAGGCACACACGCACGCACGCACGCACGCACGCACGCACGCACGCACACACACACACACACACACACACACACACACACACACACACACACACACACACACACACACACACACAGGCCTGCCTGACTTTGATGCTGTGTGACCGTCTTGTCCATCTTTTCCCAAAGACTGTACAGACCGGCAACAAAAACCTCCGGCCATCAGCTCTTCTCTCCCGGCCTGTCCATCACTGTCACTCGGGATCAGTGGTGCAGAACTCAACCGGGGCCCCTCCCGCTGGTCCCTGCCAGACCAGGCTAGAGCCGCCTAGCCCCTCGGATCACTGTCAAGAGCTCCGCCTCGCTCCCAAACATTCCGCGACGTTGGCCTGGACCGGTCCGGTCCGTGGAGCAGTGCCATCAGGCTGGGCCATGGCAGTGGGTGGCCGATAAGGAAAGAAAGAGGGTTGATAGTCGGGATGGGGGGGGGGGGTTGTACTGCTCCGATTATACAGAGTGCAGTGTGTTTACTGTACAGCGGTGCGTCACTGGTGATGCTTTTTTCTATGTGAGAAGGAGAAGCGACGAGGCTTGAGAACCTACACATTCCTTCTCCCTCTGGTGCTTCACGCAGGGAGAGCGCGGGGGACGTCAGCCAGCCACTTAAAAAGGAGAGACAGAGGAACGGGCCCGCACCAGCCCCCGTGTCTGTTTTTGGCCAACAGGGACCTCTCTCGCTCTCTCTCTGCGCCACATGTGTGAATTCCATCGTTATGGCCGCGGTCTCGGGGAAACTCTGGCGCTTTCAAACAAACCGCACCAGGCGGCAATCCCAACTTCTCAACCTCCCACGGTGGTGGGAGGAACGGAGAGGCTGGGATTGGAATTTAATTACAGCCCTAAAGCCCGCCGAGTCCAATATGAGAGAAAGGGATGAGGCGTAAAACCTGGGGGGCTGTCTTTGTTTGCGTGGTGGCTACAGAGGGAAAAGCACTCAAAAAAAGCCCACCGAGGAGACCATCCGGGCCGTGGGGCTGCCACTCCGCGTCCTGACAGACGGACCGGCGGCCTTGACAGACTGACAGACTCATTCATTCTCTACCAGCTTTCTTTCATTAAAAGCGCTCATTCATATTCTGTATGAGGTACCGAGGCACACTGTGTTCCAATAACAGTCTGGCCAGAGCAGAAAGAACTAGGCACAGCCCCCACTTGAGTGAATGCGCTCTGGATGATGTACTACAGATTTGGCACAAAAACCTGCACTGTAGATAATATGGCATATCAAATTACCCCAGGGTTTCTAGTAGGTTTTAACTGATAAGAAACGTCGGCGGGATTTGATAAACGTCTGAGCCACGGTCGGTTGAGGAAGTAAATTGTTAACCCGCCCCAAATTAACTACCGTATGGATTCACTGGACTATTTATCTGTTTTCCTCCATGGAAATACATCACGAAGGGACCTGAGATTTGCAGCCCCAAATCAATCTGTCTTTTTCCACATGGCTGACCGTAAACGCAATCCCCTGGTGTCTCACTGGAGGAACATGGACGGCCTATTACAAGGGGAACCTATGGCCTTCTGATTGGATTCAAAGCTGTTCTGGCTGACACTTCAAGGGGGGAGGATCTGCGCAGCACATTGGCCAAACCGACCGGCGCACCGTGGAATCTGTGGAGGGAGTTAGAAGTCACGGGCCCGATCCCAATCCATTGTGCATGGGCCAGGGTGGGGCAGCGGGGATGGAAACCAGACCGGAGCTCGCCCATGTGCTGCGGAGATAGAAAAAACAGGGTGCCCCCCCCCCCTGATAAAGTAAGCACAAGAACAGGCGGCGGCTTTCGGAGCTGACCTCGAGCAGATAGAAACATCCGCGGACAAGGTTTACTATTGTGTAGTCCACGGGGTTACTCTCAGAGAGGGCGACTTCTGAGGAACAGAACGCATTGGCTGTCCGTGTCTTGTTGGGGGTGGGGGGCTGGATGGGGGGGGGGGGGGGGGGTTGTCTGCTGCAAGCACAGAAATCCAGATGTAGGTCACTGCCAAAAAATTCCAAAATCCTGATGTGCTGGCCGACAGGGAGGCTGCGAAACTTTTCCCCGTGTAAATAACGTCAGCGACCCCCCCCACACACACACACACACACCCCCCACACCACCTTTATAAAGAATCTGGAGGCATTTAGAGCCGAGACAGCCATGAGAATACGAACCGCATGTCTCTCTCTGTTAGGTTTTCTTAAATCACCTCAGCACCGTTAAACCAAAATATCTGGGCCCGTTTTGACAGGGACATGTGAGACGACTGGCACGGTGGATGACGTCCACGGAACGCAGGAGGAGGGCTGGGGCACCCAGCCTATCAGCCTCGATTGACTTTGGCATCAAGCGTCACGCTAATACCCCCCCCCCTCCAACCGTCAGGGTTTTCTCAACAAATTGCTACAAAATATTACAGTCATTTTGTTTGTCTTGGGGAAAAATCTGCAGACCTCTATTTATGGGATTGGACAGTGGTCTTGTGTTGAACTTTCCCTCTCGGCTACTCACTGTCATATTACTGGCCCTGCGCCAGCCTTAGATAAATAGGGTCTCAAGCCCGGTACTTGGCCCGAGGGCCTGATGCTAGGGTCAACCTAGTATGGGCCACCGCCACGGATTGGGCCATTTCAGGGGGATCTTTCTGAATAGCTCTGGAGGCTAAATGTTAATTCTGAAAAAGGTCAAACGCTGTTTTTCCGACCCTGAAATGCATTTCAGAAAGAGAGAAGCAGTAATACTTCTGGCACCGGGTGTCTCCAGTAAGTGCTTGCCAAGTCCACCTGTTTTTTATTGATATGGTAATCACACGCCTGCAAGTGTCGCCAATCCCTCGTTTTGCTGTGGACTCCCCTCCGTTGGTCTCATATGCACTTTTCAAAGAACACGATGACTTCTCTCCTCCCCAGGAGCTGTGAGGTGTTATCCGCCAGATGTTTCTCTCTGTGTCTTTTCACGCTGTCGTTTAGGTTTTTCGGGGATGTGGCTTCTAATGATCTTGTCAGAATGGCACAATGTGTAATGGTCGTGGTGGTGGGAAATGTGGGAGCATTCAAAACCAGGACAACGTTCCACATAAATGTTAATGTGGCGTAGGGGAGGCGATAGCTACCAGGGCTGCCACTTCCCTGCTTGAATTACTCTTGTAGCTGAGGAGAAAAATGGAGGCTATATCCAGAACGCCAGTACTGGAGGCTATATCCAGAACGCCAGTACTGCACATCAAACTGTAGGGCAATACTTTTATCACCTGGCTCCACTACATTGTCTACTCTCCTTTCCATTCTACTTTATTGTGTACTGTAGTGTAATGCACATCCCTGTTTCCCTGCCTTCTTTATCTTTCTGTTTATCGATACATTTTCAAATTTTAACGAGAAATGTTTAATACACCGAATGCCAAATAAACAAACAGAATTAATAAAGAATGAATACATTTAGTCATTTTTGCTATTTAAAAGAAAAGCTAGGATTATTTTATATTATGTCACAAGACTACTCTGCTCAAATATCCTTGAGAAAACATGGCTGCCCATGTTCACTTTATTATCAGTGAATGTCTTCTGCTGCGTTTCCATAACAATGTGGCAATGCACAATATTTTCATAATTTCCGCCTGACAAAAATCCCCCAATGTGTTTCCCTGTAAACAAAGCATTGAAGGCGCCCTTGCACAGATGAAATCTATGGGCACTGACACGCCAACATGAATGGTTGTATTTATCCCAACACTCACAGCCACTGCATGGCCCAGGCAGAACTGATGTGGCAGTCGTTAAGGTTAATTAGCTATCTGGAAACTATTTCAGCCCTGCCAAGTTTGTGTCACTTCAGGTATTTCTCCATTCACATTTTCCGTTCCGTTCTGGCATTGACTCCAAAAAATGCTTTTCTGCTGTGTGCTCATGACAGCACAGAGGAATGCGATAATATGGCATGGCCTCCAAGAGATTTTGCACACAGGTTTTCAAGAACTCTCCAATCAGCAAAGCAAATAAAAAGTGTCCTGACCAACTTTCTTCAAAAATGTAAATATAAAAAAAAGATGAGCGTCTTCCATCCATATATTACTATTTTTCTGACAATGTTAATTTTTTAAAATAAATCTGTAGCATATAAGCCAATCATGCATTATTATTTTTAAGAAAAATTGGAAGTCACTGAACATTTCTGCGACTATTTTCACCAGTGCCAATATAGAGGCAGATACCAAGATACAGTATGCATTTATGCAATGGCTCTTTGTTCATTTATTAGCATAATCAAATATTGCTGTTGATTGAAACCAAACCGTCATATTGGTGTGGTGCATTACTTCTGCATGCCATGTCTTGAAGTTGAAGAGACTGTTATTGCACTGTGTATTTCATTTGGGACATCAAAGTCTCTGTTCTCTATGTAAAGCAGGGGAAGGATGCTAGCTGTAGTTTCATAACTCAATTGACACTGCAGTGTGTGGAAAACCCTACACCCTTGTAATGGAAATTGGCCTATTGCCTTATATATCAATGTTCAACTAGAGATGTGAACAAATTCATGGACCATAATTGTGTTCAATAAATTGCAATGTTCATATGTTTCTTGCGAGAATGATACTTCTGGTGATTCCATATTGATTTATAGAACCCTCATTTTTTGTACATATACAAAATGGTCAGGGAAAATGATAAGATGTGATTGTGTGATGTCTAATTTTGTACACTAGATCAAATAATTTTGTGACCTGATTCTGTAGTCTAGAATAATTGTGCAATTTATTTTTCATGTCTGCCAAATGCTTGCTTTAATATTTATTGAAATGAGAAGAGGCATTGGGGTTGGTATCCAAACAAATACTGAAACATTCAGGAAAACCAATAATATATTGTACATTTGGTACTGGGTACAAAATTTGCTAATCTATTTATTTGCCGTGCAGTAAAATTTGACGTGGGTACATTTACTACATTTTATTGATTCAGGCACATTATATCCAAATATTAAAATAAATAACTTTGCACATAACCATGAGAGAGAGAGAGAAATCTAACAAATCTGTTTAGTTTTTTTTCATGAAATATGCTCATGTTGGAAATGTGAGTGGAAGCCGTTGCACATTTTGGTACATGGGGTGGAACTGATTGTAGCCAACAAATTCAAGTGAAAGGCTATTTTTGCTTTTGCCTTGTTTTCAGTGAGCTGTTGCTCCGTGTGTGGCATTATTCATGCAGACTGCAGAATCATAAATAATATTTTATTGCAGTGAGGAGATGTGTGTCTGTTAGCATGACATCTGGGTTTTAATTCTAGGAGAGAGAGAGAGAGAAAAAAAACATTATCTGCATGATCCTACTAATGCAAGCCATCTGAGAAGAATGCAGATGAGAGGGTCTCTCCTCCTTAAACCTCCTATAACAACAAAGAAGGCAGTGCTCTGTAACCTTGGTTGATTCAGGATGTCTTTCTAGTTTGAAAAACCTAGCCTTGAGTGCATAGGCTTTATATTATGTGTGTGTGTGTGTGTGTGTGTGTGTGTGTGTGTGTGTGTGTGTGTGTGTGTGTGTGTGTGTGTGTGGGTGTCGGTGTGCGTGTCGGTGTGTGGGTGTGTCCGCGTGGGTGTGTGTGTCTGCTGAGCACCTGCAAAAGTGCTAGACTGCAAAGAGGGATTAGAAACGAAATAGTCTGAGCTGCCAAAGGTATTGCAGAGTGGCGCACGGTGCTTTTAGGGAAAGATGAGGGTTGTGTAGGGATTGATACGTGTTCATTATGGCTGTGATGTATGTGCATCTGCAACTCAATATGACTATATTGCATGATCACGGTCTCTTGGGGACTTGTTATCATCACTCATTTTAATGAGGAAGCAAGTAAGAGGGCAAGACCAATAAGGGTAGATGGTACACAGAGTGCACAGAGCGCCACCAGGTGGCCGTTCATGGGTCACTGTAAGAAAGGGGGGGGAAAATCTGTTTATATTGTTTGAGGGCAGAAATGTCCAGAGTAGAAGCTGCCAATTTACTCTGAAATGTTGACAGAGAGAAGGCAAAGGGACTCTGTACTTTGCACAATAGGCCAATAACAAACCAATTGCTTCTGTACCCTATAGCTCTATCGAGGAGATCACGTAGGGCGGTCTGTCCTTGCCTTTCGAACATAAGGCACACTGACACGGACATTGCCCAAAGCCATTACTTATTTAAGGACTGATCTCCACTGGAAGTATAATACAATATACATTGTGTGGTACATTTTTCTTCCTCATTGAAAATAGCAGAGGCTTTGAAAACCTCAGATGATCATTTGGTCACAAAAGGAAGAGGTAATATTTGATATCTGTTCGGCTGTCATTATGGGCCCATCATCCGGCTTGCGCCTTGAAACCTCCTTTGAGATTGGATTGGAACAAAGGGAATAGGAATTAAGGGTGTAGCTGAGCCAGAGCTCGGTAGGGCCCGGCAGCGCCTTTCATCTGCTCCCTGACTCGGAATACTTTTTTTTTTTAATTACAACGGATACAGGCAGATCTATAGACCACAAAAAGCCATGCCGAGGTGCCCACGAACGGAGTTGACGGTTACCTACCGTTGTGTCGGCCCTTATGGTACATACCTGACTGTCGAAAACCAACTGGAGCTTGGAGCTGTTTTCCAACGTTAAGATGTAGAAGCCACTAGCTCCAGCATAACGGAGCTCTTTCCACTGTAGCACTGATCGTGGGCTATTTAATGGCCTGCTCCCCGGCAGGCATGGCAGCATTAAAAAAAAAAGACGCGTTAGCATGCCAGAAACAAAAGACCAGGTCATAAAACTATCCGAACCCTCTCCAAATGATACTCGGAGTGGTGTTTGGGATATTCGGGGCCCACAGTCAAACCTTGTTTTGTCAGACAGAAGGCTGCTGGTTTACAATGGCCAGAGATATTGGGATCAGGGGCAGTGGTTGTTTTATTTGCTTGGATTCCAGTGCCATACTCCGCTGTGTTGGCGCCTTCAGCTAGGCCGGGGTGGGGATTTGCTAGAGCGCACATGGAGACAGAAACCTAGGAACCATACTATGGTCAAACTGTGATTGAAACCAAATACTAACAACTGCCAGAAAGGTTATTTATTTTGGTCCCAATGTGAAAGAAATGAGCACATAGTCAACAACCAACAGGTCTGTTATTTAAATAAAAGGGAGGCTAGTCCACAAAAAAGAGGTAATGCCCTCCCAAGTCTTTTCAGTGATATCAGCAACTTTGCAGTTTAGCCCCCGCACCCCAGCCTCCCACACTACAGTTTGTTTTTCTCTCTCTCGTTCAAACCGGATCAATGGGAATACGTCCTCCATTCGAACTTCCCTGAATGGTCTGACTGCATGGTCTAACCATGAATCCTCAAAACTGGAACTTTTTACCAACCCTGCAAGGGCCCCAGCCAAAAAGACACAAACACACAAAATAACTTCCAACGGATTGATGAAATGGACCATCATCAAAATAAGGATAGACACCCTCCCCTGCGAGGCAACTCATGCTGCCTGGCCACAGACCTTCGAAGTGCTCTGAGAGACTCTGCTGCTGTTGGTGGAAGTGACAAGATGTACCAGGTCATGCTGTTTGATATCACTCATTACCGTTGGGATTCCGCCCGATGGCCACAGGTTTGTCTGACTGCGCTTCCGTCTACTTGTGGATCCCTCTCCCGCGGTGGTGGTGGTCCTTCTACCATCTCCGGCTGCCCCCTACAGCCTCTACAGGTCTCTCAACGGGTCAGATGGTGTCAAACGCCACACCTCCGAGTTTCGTGCTATTGAATCTCGGCACGACTCTGGAATTCTTTACGAAACGCCAGCTGCAGTTTGTTAAAAAGATGTGTTGCTGAAAAAAATATGACATTTCCGGACTTTCACTGACACACACACACACACACACACACACACACACACACACACACACACACACACACACACAGTATTATCAAAGAACGTTCATCAGGATGATAAACGAGGAAGTATAGGAAACAATATTATAATATAATAACATTATAGAGCTGTGCCGGAGTCAATCCACAACAACAGATGAGTCATTTGACTGCTAATGATCTTTTCTTCATGAGTTCCATGTGAAAGAAGGCGGGTTATACTTCCACTGAATGTATGCTTGACTGTGCGGTCCATGAGCTCACTGGCTAGCCTTCGATATCTAAAGCCATCCATGAGTCATGACAAGTCATTTGTCATATCATATATATATATATATATATATATATATATATACATATATTCCCACACATGATTCTGACCAGTTTAACTTCACATCTGTACTGGTATTACATCGGCTTTATAAAACGACAGTTTAGTTTTAATGGTTTTCGGTCACTTCCCAGTGGTGTTTGCATTGCGTTGAACGATTTATGTCCCGTCTACTTAGTGTCCACTGTCCAGCGTTCGTGCAAGTTGGGGTTTGTGGGTCTCCCGGGGAAGGGAAAGTTGGGAGGGGTAAACCGTTGGAGTGGGTGATGTAACACTGCCGCATGGCTGGGCTGGGGGAAGCAGCAGACATTTAAAGGAGCTTACTGAGGCTGTAGCTTTCACTATGGCTTTGATTGTCTTTGCTTTGATCTGGCTGGGACGCCATGTTGTGCGGCATTATCCTCCCATAATCTCTGTTCGCTCTCCAAAATATTGCAGTCAACACTGACAGGCTAGGCTAGGTGTCTGCCTCTTTGCATACCCCCACTTATGTTATCACCTCTTACATGCGGCATACATTTTTGATTGAGAAAACTTTGTATCCGTTGAACTTTTTTTTCACCAACATTTTTCTTATGGTAATGACATAGTTTTTTTTATTTTATTGTGTTAACATTGATTTATGAAGACGAGTATTCATGCCATATTATCAATGTCTAACCATACCATCACACATGTATCTTCAGTTCTCCGTAGCAACAATAGAACCTTTAAAAACAAAATCTTTTTTTGCAAAAGCCATGACTGCATTTTCTTATATTGAGTTTTGTAATAAATAAATAAACATATATATATTTCTGTGCTGCACTAACAACAAGACCTTTCTTCAAAGGAATCCTGCCCGTCCATCCCAAATTGGCTGCTTGTACAACTGTCTGTCTGAGGCAGAGAAAGCGGAGGCTATCCTCCATTTGTAAAAATACATTATCTTGTGGTGGTGAAATTATAGACATTTATCCAGGGCTATGCAGTAGCACTCTGTCAAAATGGCAAAACAGCTAGGGTTTGTCAGCATAAGCCACAACAGGGACCCAGTGCAGCGAAGAGACGTGAAGTGAAAATGACTGGAGACAGCTCATAAGGATTTCAGATCAACATTCCCAGACATACATGAATGAATTGATACCTCCAGATTTGATGCCAAGAGAGCACCCAGTTTTTAGGTGACACTGCCAGTGCATTAACTTGGCTGTGAATGGCCTGTGAGCCCAGTCCTGGAGCACACACACAGCACGCTCTAATGCACACCCCGACTGTCTATTGACAGGCACACATAGAGGCCCGATAAAAACGTCATCGATTTTTTAACGGTCCACTGGGATTTGTCCCGGTATGCCCGATGGCTGGACACGCCTGGATGACAGAGAGGAAGAGGGCACCACACTGGGAATCCTAGTTTTATCAGAATCTTAGCTAACTAGCCATGTCTCAGATTTAGATGTTCATTTGCATGGTTTTAACATTTTCAGAGCAGGTAGAATGAAGGTGGAATTGCCATTTATGCTTGAAACAATTGAACCATATCTGTAAACGCATCTAGTTCCTTCTGCTGGATGTAACCATCCAGCTCCAGATCCCCCGTCCCCTCCATCAATGGCGCGGCACCTGAAGCGGTGAACCAGAATCACCAACAGGTGGGCGGGAGGCAAGACCAGCCCCTGAAACTGCCCCACTCGGGGGAGGCAGCTGTTGCTGTCACCGGAAGCCGCTCTTGTAGTAAACAATATAGTTACTGCTCTTGATGATTAAAAAAACTTTGTGCAGTTTTGTTTATTGATTTGTCAAAAGCTTTTGATACAGTTAATCACACATTACTTCTTCTGGATAGATCAGCTTCGCAGGGATTTGATGATGCAACTTTTAACTGCTTTCTGGACCACTTCTCTGATAGAACACGGTGCATAGATGCAAACAGTTGGAAATAGAAGGTATTAGCAATAGAGAGAGGTGTGCCACAAGGTTCAATTTTAGGTCCCACATTGTTTTATGCCTTATATTGTTAATTATTCCTCTGTAAAAGACTGTGAAGTACATTTCTATGCAGATGATACCATTCCAAATTTCAACGTCCATACAACAGACAATAAAAAACCTTACAAGATGATTTAATTGTCTACAGAAATCCCTTGGATATCTGAGATCATCCTTATTGAGTCAAAGACAAAAAATACTTGGGATTTTACAATATGTAAAGTCGAAACTATACTAAACTAAAAGTTGTCATTTCAGACTCGTGCTTGAACTCACAATTAAGGTGAAGAGCAGACTTGGAGCTTTATAGGAGATGATTGTGCTTTTCTCTTGAAAACGGAATGACAATTTCATCAAAACGTTTTTACTATTTAGA
This sequence comes from Aplochiton taeniatus, assembly GCA_017639675.1. Classification (NCBI taxonomy): domain Eukaryota; kingdom Metazoa; phylum Chordata; class Actinopteri; order Galaxiiformes; family Galaxiidae; genus Aplochiton; species Aplochiton taeniatus. The sequence continues at coordinate 13,029,622 of CM030189.1, forward strand.
GGCCAAAAGTGAAAACTTAACTTGAAAATGTACTTATTTTTATATATATATACATTTTTTTGCCTCAGATAAATAGAACATGGTTCAACAGGAATTGATATTAGAGTAGCTCGTTTCAGTTCAACAATTAAATGTCTTATTGGAGGATATGGGAGCTGAGGAGTGTTCTTGTTTTGAGTGAAACTTAAATATTGTACTGTATTGTAAATATTTTAACATATTTAGATTAGTTGCGTATTTTTTACTTTTGTTCTCTTCATGCTTGTTTTGTTGTAATTTATAGATATTCTGTTGTTAAACCAGGTACTGCTGGGAAGTAGTTCTCATCCAAAGGAATAAATGAAAATTAAAAAAGAAAATACAATTTTAGGATAAAATCCCAGCCGATCAATATGGCTTTATTTCAAAGATGGGACTGAGATAACCTTTGGAGAAACTTGAAGGCAAGATTCAAATGCAAGCTGCATTGAGCTGACTCATTGTTCTCAATCTTCTAAACACGAGACCTTTTCCAATTTACCTGCATGCTAAACTCCCTAGGTGACCTGCGACACCTGCAACATTCATCTTTCTTGTTCCTTGTACAGTCGTAAATTAGATAATACTTCGCCATCCCCAAACGAAAAAAAATGATTAGCGGTACCATCAAAAGCATATGTACAATAACAGTGATGGATGTTTTGTATACAGCTTTTTAAATTTGCATTTATGCTTTTTCTCTTGCTGCAAAAATCATGAAGATTCCGCAAAATCATTTAAAATAATTTCACCACATTATACGAGTAGTTTGAATTTGTTGCCTGGAGGCAAAAGTGCATAGTCACTAAAGCTAAGGGTCAGTGGCCGTGTGTGTTGACATGCACTTGGAAGCCCCTATGCTGCTCACACATGCATGGCTCTTTTCAGCTGCTTATCATTAGACCATGAGACTACGCTTGCCAACTTCAGCAATGTGAGCCACAGCAATGCCAAGAACTACAGTAGATCACGTTGAAATATCTGATCAGTCCCCAGCTGATGAGAAAAGAAAGAAAATAACTCTGGCTCTGGTTGCTCAGTCTTAATTACATAAACAACTGCATGATTAGGGTTCGCAGTTGAAGTGAAGGTTTGCGCCAGCAGTTTGAGTCAGGCGGACGCAGCTGTATACAGGTGTCTTTGCGGCACCAAATCAAATGTCCCATTGTGCTCGTCTGGAATGAATTAAGATGAGAGAGGGTGCGGGTGCACGAGAGACTTTAATAAACAGAGAAGGAAATGGGTAATGTCCTGGAACCACATGCAACATCCCAATCTCAGCTAGAAAATAAAGACATATAGCCTGCATGCTTTTCTTACATTTCCCTAGCCTATATTCGGTCCACAGTCTATAGGATGAGTATGGAGATTTTTAGTTACTGTACTGATTTTGAGGTAGGCCAATTGAGATTCAAAGAAGTTACTATCTTGGCGTTTCTTGATTTTTTTTTGCTTTACCATTTAAGTCTGGGGAGATTCAAATTTGTATTCATTCACATGTATTCACATGTATATTTGAAATAATAATCAAAGAACGTGGCATACCTGAAGTATTGTGCAACAATCATGCAACCAAATAAAAGCTCATGCTAATGAACATACAATAGGCGGTCTGAACAACCGAATGATTTGTTGAGCCCAGTGAATGCTCAAGAAAGAATCATTCGGAGTGTACCTGCGTTACAGGATTTCTGTCTACTTGCGTCGAAACAGCAACCAGAAAATATGCGCCTTTTTATTCATTATTTTCAGAGCATCAATCATTCTCTTTGAAACCCGACTGACCCTGCTTGCAAAGCACATACGCCAATGTGGAGTGCAGCTGGTCATTTGGGATAAATATGCCATGCTGTTTGTTGGGGATAGGGATAAAGAATGAAAGGGGAAATGAGGATACAAATAAAAACAGGGTAAAGAAAACTTAGAACAGCCGTTTTTGCAGATTTGGGTGGTCTAAATAATCAATACACCGGCTAACTGAAACAATGAGCCTGTATAACTGTGTCTAAATCCATTTTTTGTAAAGTTTGTTTTATCATCACGGCAACAGCCGTGCATTTTCATATTTTAAATGTTGTAGAAACTGGATGAAATTGATTATTTCAAATAATCTCCTATTGACAATACCCGACAATCACTTCCCGTCATTATAGCTTGATCGTTACAATGTATCACTTTTGTTTAGGCAGACCATTGCTGCCCTCTGGCGTAAATCACAACATCTGCAACCTGACCTCGCGACACGGTGAAGGATTGACTCATCGGAACTCGAAGCAGATGATTTTGGAGGCAAATTAGTGCCCATCGTTTCTGATAATTCCTAACTTCTGAATAGCTGGAATGTTTTTCAAATCTAGTGTTCAACTTTCCCACGTTTAATGATTGAACATTAAACCAATTATGTTGTAGTTACGCTGACTGTTTCATCTTTGGGCTGGCACTGACTGGACTTGATTCATTGTTAACAAATAGGTCTACATGTATTGTAATCATGCCAATAGTAGAACCCAATAATGAATTTACACTCAAGTTGTGAGCATACCATGCCTGCTGTAGTCTAGCTAAACCCTGCCAAGGCCACGGAAGAGAGCCTACAGTACAGTCACGCGCATAAATTTGTTCCCCTCAGAAAAAAATAAAAATGAAGAATTCTTGCTGGATGCTGGAGGCGCCAAAACGAACTGATTCTCAACAGCTGCTACGCTAGCATTAGCTAGCTAGCTAATATTGGCTATTTCAGACAGCTGAGGTTACTGAACTGGCTGGGGAAAAGACAAATCGTGAAGAGGACAATTCCTGTCAACATGGATGGTTTGGATATACGTTATTACTATCAAATCTATGTTATTTGTTTTGTAAGGATGGGATACATTTTTAAACATGCAGAAACTAGCTTTAACTAAGGTTAACACACAAGTTGGCTAAGGGCAGTTCTATCAATATCACTATCAGCAGCCATTAGAAATATGTCACCGCATCTGCCCACATCTTGGGTTTGGCAATCGGATGAAAGAGTTTTGGGGCAGCCTTAATTTCTGATTGAAGGTATTGACTCTCTAACGTTACATCTTTTGTTAACTGACATTGCCAAATGCAAAAATCAGTTTTGCAAGCAAAGTGCTTACATTTTGCGTTAGAAAGCCTAGCACATCTTTCAAAACTAATGGTCATAACCGGATATAATGTTACTAACAACTAGTGATGTGCATACATGAACGAACGAATCTTTTTAGTGTCCGAATCGAATCGAACTATTATGACAAATTAATCGAACTTTAACTGACTCATTGAATATTGTACTAAACAAAACCCTGTAGTCAATGCTGTCGTATCCACTTTCAATGTATAGCTTATTATAACTCACTACCGCTGCATTATGTCCAAGTTTGCAAACAAACTGAGACAACATTTCAAATCGACAAGAGAGGCACTTCCTGCTACGAAGTGTGACGTTTCTGCCCGAAGACTCAACTCGGCGATAGTTCGGCTCTTCATACATACGCCAACTCCGACTCATTGATAGTTCGATTCATTGATAGTTCGATTCAGACACGAAGACACATATAGTCAGACTCATTGATAGTTCGGCTCATTGATAGTTCGAGTCAGACACGAAGACACAGATAGTCCGACTCGTTGATAGTTCCATTCAGACACGAAGACTAATATAGTCCGACTCATTGATAGTTCGGCTCATTGATAGTTCGATTCAGACACGAAGACACATGTAGTCCGACTCGTTGATAGTTCGATTCAGACACGAAGCCACATGTAGTCCGACTCATTCTTAAGCTCATGCCCGGCCTTTCTCGTGACTTTGCAGTGCCCGAGATAGTGAGGCTAGGGACCGTGACTACTTATGATTGGCCGCTGAGGAAAGCCTCGAGAAGAAACAGGAAGCGTTGGGCCAATCTTCGAATCAAAGGCTACGTTTGTAGCTTTAGTTCAGTTCGGTATGATGAATACAATTTAATGTAGCCTTAATCTGCCACTCATTGCTCAATCACATGTTTACTTAAATAAAAATGTTAGACTCTGAGGCTAAATTGGAAATTCAAGTAAAATATTTATTGCCCATTAAAACATTAAATAAAATAAAAACTACGAGTAGGCTAGCATGCACTTACTCGAAATATAAAGATTATTATAAAAAATTGAAAATAATAAATAACTATTTTATAACTTGATAATGATTTTTTTTTATATGAAACTATAGTAGAAAATACAAATATACAAAGCTTACTGTTAAATAAAAATGAACAGAATAAACCCCTTTCTGGTTATTGGGTTGAGTTGGAGATCTACTCTAGGCCTTAAGTGCCCATGGCATGAGATAGTGTTTCATTATACAAGTGTTCTATGTTGAGCTATATTGAACATAAAAAATAAGTATAGGCCTACCTACAGTATATTGACTCATATAGGCCTACACGTGTTCTAAACATATATAGGCTCATTTGACTCATTTGTTCAACTTGTTTAGTTCCGAACCACATTGATACATTTAAGTTGCTATTTTATTGCCATGATAATGATGTCATTTTGACATATTAAGCTGAATTGTTTTTACTTCTGTTTTCTCTAATATTCACTGGACTGGTAGACTCGTTGTATTGTGTGATGGCATGATAGATAGAGCTATTAAATAAAGGTAACCTGACAAAAGCTGCAGTAGGCCCACATAGAAACCACAAAGGCTACTGTCTAAATAATCAGATTATATCCCAAAACGTAATAGACCTGGTGTTTTAGTCTATAATTAAGAGTAATATTTGCCCTAACAAATGGCAAATAATGACTTGTGCTTGGCTAAAGTGGTAAAAAAAAAAGATTTTAAGGAAAAGACTCAAATAGTTCAAACTATTTTCATCCACACTTTTCAGTATGCACGTAAAAAATAAACAAGAAAGAAAAATTAGGCTACATCCTGTTTCTTATTTGGGCTTGGCCACAGAGAGCTATCCTAAGGCCTATTTATAGTGCTCAAACTCTGATATCTATGTGAATAAATTATAAATAAGTGATTACATACGTCTGCTCTGGGTAGGCAATTGGTACAGGATGTGGCATTTGAATAAGTAAGTCTATATTTTTTTGATGTGTATATATGTTTATATTGTTTACTGTATTTGTTTTGTCAGTTACTGTTCAAACTGAAGTGTGGAGGGAAATAGGCTACTTTGCTTTGAGAAAGAAACTGAGCATTTTTTTGTTGTTGGTATATTTGTATTCGTGTTTATGAGGTGTGTTTGTGTATATACTGAATAGTACAAATACACTACTGCTCAAAAGTTTGGGGTCACTTAGAAATGTCCTTATTTCCAAAGGAAAATCACAGTTTCTTTCAAATAAAGTTAAATTGAACAGGAATACAGTCTAGACATTAATATGTTAAATTACTATTATATCTGGATTATATCTATCACTCCATTTTGCAATGCTATGCCATACCCTGTGGAGAGTTCCAACATCATCATTTTTTGATGAAGTGTTTGCTTTTGCAAAAGATGTCTAAGGTTTTGCATGTTGTGTGTGTGGTTTTGGGTTTTGTATGTAGAGTTTTTACAAAATAAACCTTTGTTTAAAAAATAGTGTGTGCAATTTAGCTTATGGATACATGGATAATAACACTGAGGAAAGCCTAGGGCTGAAACACATCCGTGTTTCCTGCTGCTGTACATTTATTAACATAGCATACTTATTTGTGAGTGCCGGCGACTTGGTTTGTTATTACATAGAGGTTCTAACCACAGCAATTCAGGGCTCCAGACTAACATTTTAAACTGGTGACAGTGCTTCCACTAAGTTTTTCAATTAGTGGCAGTAGCACAAAAACTGCTGGTGGGGTATTTTTCTTATGAAATAATGTGTTGATACGCTTTGTTATTGTTAATGTTTTATGACCTACAACCTGAACACTCTAGGTTGCAACTTGGAGTGGGAGAAGGCTGTCATAGTATACCACGCAAAAGACAGAAAGATATGCTGCCAGTGGGTAGTTCAAATGAGAATAGTAAATAACAAAATCGTCCAACCGTTAGACCAAAACATTACTTAAGGTTTTAAACATTATTAATAATAGTAAATAATAAAAAATACAAAAAAACACCAACGAAAGTCAAGTGGAAGCAGTGCCACCAATTTTTTTTGTGTGTGTGTGGCATTGGACAGATTCATCGTGGCAAATGCCACCAAATTGGCAGTCTGGAGCCCTGCAATTTGCTTCCACTAGGTGGTACAATAAAGCGTAGCATGTTTCATAGAGCTGTTACAGCTGTTTAATTGGATAGGACATCCCTCTACCAAGATACAACAGCAACCACAAGGTTAGGGAAAATTACTTTTAGTGATCATTGGTCAGCCTTAGTTAGCAAACATTTTTGAAAAAACTACCACTCCACGCATTCCGTCACCGCTCTTTTTTCCTTAATTTGTGCAAGAGAACAAAACCTATGCCCAACACTGAATACAGTATGTTGCTGTAGCCTGGCTTACACCAGAGCCAGAATTGATTGTCTCAGTAGCATTAGTGCGCAAGTCATGCTCAATTTGCACCCTTGACCGGAAAAATTCAATTTTAGGTTTGTCCCAAGGAAAGCTATGTATAGAACCTGGATTCAAAAATCCTGAACCTAACCAGTAACTACCACAAAACATTTGCGAAATGTTATTATATGATACATTGACAATGGAAATAAAAGTGCAATAGACCACCCTCCGAAATCTAATGTGAATTAAGTATTGTTTGGTCGTGTCATTATCAAACATTGTAAGTATCCCAATGAGACAGCCATTTTGATATATTTTTTTACTTTGCTAAAATAAATTGCTTTGTTGGCAGTTAACTACGAGGCTTTTTGGATCGAAGTGAAATTTCTGGATGAGCGTCTGACGGAAGCTAGTCGAGTTTGGTATCTCGAGCAGAACATCTCCGACCAATCAAAGCAACCGTGAATGCTTGTTGGGGGAGAAGAAGCGGAGAAGTGACCGCTAGCTGCATGTCAGCGAGATAAGAAAACGACCAGGACAGAAAATACCACACGAAAGGGGATTTAAAAGGGGGTTTGGACTTATATTTTACCCTTGGACATATCCTCTTTATCTTTGTATTGATTTAGATACAATTTTTCAAATACGATAGGGGAAAACCTTTTAACAGTTGTAGTTAGCTAGCTACCGCCATCTCCCGCAGTCTGAGCGATCGCCGTGTCTTCCATACCATGGGAAACGCTGCAACCGCCAAGAAAGGCAACGAGCTAGAGAGCGGTGAGTTTGAGTGGTTAACATTATCTTGTTGAATTAGTGTTTCATATGTTTGTTCGAACGTTGGGCCTACCTTTGCTAATTCACGTTAGCCAGCTAACGTTATCAAGTACCAGTCAGAGGAGGGCGCATACAAGTAAATTACCCAAGATAGCCACCTTTGGCTAGCATACATCCCACTTGTATGGTAAACATAGATATCATTAGCTCTATGGCTAGGTAAGCTTGGTAACATCCAGTAGCTGTCAAAACAAACAGGCGTGTAGATATAGCGCAACTTGAACTGTTATATAGCTTGTTCCGTTGGAACATGTACATTTCCTCCATGGAGCTATGATATGGCCTTGTAACAAGAGATTGTTGTATTATTTTGTAAAATAAATAGGTAGCTAGCTAGCTAAAGTATTCTGGAGGCCTCGCTAGCAAACGTTATCTTTCCTTGAAGAGGATGTTGTCATTGGCAACATAAACTGCAAGAGGGGAGTAGCCAGTGTACTTCAAATCTTCCGTGGCAAGGAAGCTATCTCTTAATAAAATATTATTACTGCATATATTATAGAAATATCTGCTCTCGGGTCTCAATGGCAATAATGCAACGCTTAAAATCGAGTTGAGCAGGCAAGTAACATAACGTTATCTTAGGGATTAGCACTCGACCAGGCCTCATCAGCCCCTTGCCTCATATGTGGTTGCTTTCCAGGCCTGTACTGTGCATTGCTAGTTAGCTAGTAGATAAGTTGCTCTCATTGGGAATCCTGGTCATTCTACTAAGTAGATTCACGGCTAGCTGGCCACTAGGCCAGTAATCCACTAGGCAACACATTCAAATGCGTTATACTGAACCAGTGTCATCTTCAGATAACTATGGGTTATTCTTAATAAATATGCATTGCATTTTATTTTTAACTCAAAAGGAATCTTAGTATACTGTATATTTAGAATCCATATCAGCTGTTATGAAAAAGGAAATAACTGATTACATGACCCTACTGCTAGATAATTAAAGGGTACCGTTTCAATCCCACCCTCACCAACCCTACCACATATTATTCTCCCATTTATAAACAAACCTATCCCTCTTGCAGCAGTGAAGCGCAGTTACCAAATATGGTGACGAAATGACAAATGCCCTCTTTCCATTCATAAAACCAAGCCCTAACTACGAGCCACCCTTTGAATTATCTCAGCTGTCTCTTTGTTTAGAGTCCCTGATTAATCTTAGTGGAGTGAAGGTCCACACAGACACTCAAACACACAGCCCCCTGTATACACACACACACACACACACACACACACACACACACACACACAGTTTGTCATTGACTGGAACGGCTTGTCATCAGACCTTCGTCAGAGGATAAGGGGAATTACAAGCTTTGAACGGTTTGACGTAACTTGCCCTGGGCCAGTGTTAATTTGCGATGGTACACTTTGACGTGTGGAGCTGATAATCAATGGACATCTATTGTGTGTAAAAACAATTTTTTTTCCCTATTAGCCGAAAACCATAAGGACATGGCGAGCTCTTAGATAGGCTACGTAGAAATACATACGTTACAGTCCACTTTTGCCCCCCCCCCCTCCATTTGCAATTCCTTTAAAATTGTATGTGGCACTTGCCGGAAACAATTTACGGTCATTGTTACCTACAAGGGGATGTTGAATGCAGTATAATTTTACAATGCTGTCAATATATTTGCAGGATTTATGAGTAGAAAGAACATGCTTACGAGCGTGACCAGTCTGAGTCACCAGTTGAAGAGTTTCATGGAGGCAGGAATGGACTGATCAGTTATGGATATTGTACTCAGAAACACTCAGAAACAACATGTGTGAGTGGATATGATTCCTAGCTGTTCAGACTGTTGCTGGCAGTTAAACCTTGCTAAGCTGACACCGTACCTAGAGCTGTAGATTTGCCTGGAGTGTGGCCTCACAAGATGACCTGTTTTCCCATATAGCCATATGCCTGTGCAGCTCCAACCTCCTAACCCCCTCTCCAACTTTGACCCCCCCCCTCCCCCACACACACACAGTGTTACCTTTTTGACTACAATAAATAAATATACATTGCATTTCAGTGTTTCACCAACAATATGTTATTTTGTGTTAATGGTGTGTTTTTCTGTCTTTCTTATGCTTTTCATTTCCCTGCGATGTGTGAGAATGAACTAATTCACGGATTAAGTGATTCCGCAGCCAACCGTGGGGTTCCGCATAAAAGTTGATTCAGAAATTGTTTCTTTAATCCTTCATGGTTAGAGAATGTGTGTCCCAAGGTTCTAGTCTTGTCAATTTGTCTTGTCTGTTGTGAATTCCTTGCTGATAGGGTAAAGGAGCAGGAGCAGAAAAGTCCTATACAGAGAGGGAGAATGTCAACTCTGTGTTGTCTTTTTCCTTGTTGCTCTCCACTGCATATGCTTCATGTTTGTTGATCTTACACACTTGTTAAGTACATAAAATCTATCGATCTTCTCTCTGTGTCTCTCTCTCTCCTTTATCATCCCATCCATGTGGGTGATGTTGTTCCTGCAAATCCTTGGTGATCTTTAGACACTTTTGGTATGCCCATTCTTCAACTAGAGATGCCCAAAATGACAGAACTGCCTTGCTCTCATTGTGATGACTTGTAAACTAAGTTGGAGAATGTAGACGTGCAACACTGTGTGCCATACTAATAACAAGTCCATGCTGTTTTTGTCATCCCCATTCTGTCATTCTGGATATCTGCTATCTGCTGTCTGCCGTGTTTTTCATGTAATGTTGGTTTGTCCTTGCTTGTCAAATGAAATCAAACAATACTGTCTTGAGTGTCGTAGCCTTCCCCATAACCATAATACAGTATGAAAAGTGATGCGCAAGAGGTCTTTAACTCGGAAGGACCAAACAATTCCCGACATTTCTTGTAAAAACCAAAGGCTAATAAAAGAGTGAAAACCAGATTAAGGTTGACTCTTGGCATCACTTTTCTTTCAGCTGCTTGTTCTGTTTGTTGGTGTTTGAGTGTGTTTGTCTTAACAAAACAGAAAAACTTGATGTTTTTCTTATATATCCCATTAAGTGGTTGTTCAGTGCAGATGGGATAGACTCCATCCTACCTGTGATTTTTTGCCATTAATGTCTATGTTGTACTGACCTGTCTGTTTTCCTTTGTTCTAGTGTAGGTTATAGCTTCCTGTCTGCCCCCCCAATCCCCTATTTAAAATCCAGTCTCAGTTCAGAAGTGTGTAGAACTAATTTATTGAAAGGAGTTCAGCATATTCATTAATTCTGTCCGTCTATCTTCCATTGCAGTAAAAGAGTTTCTAGCCAAAGCCAAAGAAGACTTCTTACGGAAGTGGGAATGTCCACCACAGGTGAGTGTGTCCGTAATGCAAACTGCCCTGGAGATCGTGTGTCTAATTTGCTATGTTAGTCTTCAACAAAGGAGGCTAATCCTGTGTGCACTCTTTTTTTTCTTTGCAGAGCACAACGGGTCTAGATGACTTTGAAAGGTTGAAGACTCTGGGTACTGGCTCGTTTGGCAGAGTCATGTTGGTGAAACACAAAGCAACAGAGCAGTTCTTTGCGATGAAAATACTGGACAAGCAGAAGGTCAGTGATGATAATAATAATAATAATTCATTTAATTTATATAGCACTTTTTAGACACCCAAAGCACTGTAGTACAGTAGCCGAGCAGCGCTTTGTTGTGGCCGACCTTCATTTCGGCAGAAGCTAAACTGGCTACCAGGAGTTGGGGAGAACCCTGAAAATGGATGGTGAATGCGTATCATGTTGTTATTTTGATACGGGACAGGCCGTGTGCTTGGCTCCCCTCGACGCTCCCCCTGTGACCTGATATTGTTGGGGTTGTTGGGGTCTTTTCAGCGTTGAAATGGAATACATATTAAAAGCTGCCCCTTTTTTTTAATTTTTTTTTCCCAATATCTGTTGTTTCCTGTTTTCCTTGCCACCTGGCAGTGTAAATCACAATTGCCTGTGTGTTTGTCAGGTGGTGAAACTCAAGCAAATAGAACACACGCTGAATGAAAAGAGAATATTGCAGGCTGTGTCCTTTCCCTTTCTTGTCCGACTGGAGTATGCCTTCAAGGTACAACCTTTTCACTTATATTCTTAAGTATTCCGACACTGACAGACCCTAGCCTATAAGGATGACGTCCATTTAAAACCGAACTCCTTATATTTTTCTGTGTAAGGATAACTCCAATTTGTACATGGTGATGGAGTACGTTCCAGGAGGAGAGATGTTCTCGCATCTAAGACGAATTGGCAGGTTCAGGTGAGCATTTATTTGGTCACGGGTTGATCCTGAAATCAGGAACATGCGTAACGCATCCTTTCTACCCTGTTGTGTCATTGCAGAGCGTAACTTTTCCGGTATACACGGAATGCATGTCTATTTTCTATAAATGTTACATGTATGCATCAAAAGCTGCTCCACACGACCTCCCACACCCCACTTCTACTCCGCAGTGAACCGCACGCGCGGTTTTATGCAGCCCAGATAGTTCTGACATTCGAGTACCTCCATTCGCTAGACCTTATCTACAGAGATCTGAAGCCTGAGAACCTTCTGATCGATCATCATGGCTACATCCAGGTGTGTGGGGAATCAGTCTAGGTAATGATTTGGTGAGATTTGAAACCCCACCATTCTGACATATTTGGATTCTGTTCCTTTTAGGTGACAGACTTTGGATTTGCCAAGAGGGTAAAAGGCAGGACTTGGACGTTGTGTGGAACACCGGAGTACCTGGCGCCAGAGATTATTCTCAGCAAAGTAGAAATCCCCTTCTTTTTCTGTAGCGTGGTTGTATGTATAGAAATGTATAGATTCAGGTGTGAAATAAGATAACGGTTTGACATTGAAAATGAAAAGATCAGCCAGCTGGTTTGGTGAGAAGCCAGGAGGAATTGTATGCTGAATATTAGTTAGGGTCATGCTCCTTGTGTCTTTGCCATTTAGGGCTACAACAAAGCTGTGGATTGGTGGGCCTTGGGGGTCCTCATCTACGAGATGGCAGCTGGATACCCTCCATTCTTCGCAGACCAGCCTATTCAGATTTACGAAAAAATCGTGTCTGGAAAGGTATTCTAGATGGCCCTTTTTTATGTTGTCATAGAAGCACCTAACCGAGATGAGACCTTTCCTTGACTGTTTTAGTCTAAACGGACTTCTTGGTTATTTGCTGTTGTTTTTTAGGTCCGATTCCCTTCCCATTTTAGCTCTGACTTGAAAGACTTGTTGAGAAACCTGCTGCAGGTGGACTTGACCAAACGCTTCGGCAATTTGAAGAACGGAGTCAACGACATCAAGGGCCACAAGTGGTTTGCTACAACAGATTGGATTGCGATCTACGAGAGAAAGGTATATACAGCCACAGCCGCGATCAGCAGTGACCCACTTGATAAAAGATAACATTTACAGAAAAGCTTAGATTATAGTCGGTAAACGTTTCTTGTAGCTATTGTTTATAGTGTACACTTAGTAAGTTAAGAAAAGCATCTGGTTTCAATGGGATTATGTTGTGGTGCTCTCAACAAGACCCTATGCATCACTATCTCAGTTTTATTATATTTTTAAAGAGTGACTTCAGACGGGCCCCTAAATGCCAAGAAAGTGGCACGAAACAGTATATTGGGAGTTAATGGAAAAAAAGAGCTACATATATTTAGTTGACAATGCATGCATTTAATTTTTCCCATGAGGCTTGCCCCCAGGTAATGACTTTGTGTGTGCTTGCAGGTTGAAGCCCCCTTCATACCAAAGTGTAGAGGCCCGGGGGACACAAGCAACTTCGATGACTACGAGGAGGAGGAGATCCGTGTTTCCGTAACGGAAAAATGCGCCAAGGAGTTTTCTGAGTTTTAGGACGTGAGACCGTGGATATATCAGGGCTAAAACACACATGAAATAAGGGGATCTTTGCACTCTTCTAAAAGACTTGGGATTGGAGCAGAGACCATCATTGTTCAACTCTACTATGTAGTCCCTTCATTCCACAAGGCTGAATGAGGTCGCCATGATCCTTGGGTGCCGATAACCCCTCACTGTCAAATACACCTGCATATTACAGCAGACACATCACATTGTTCCTTCTTTCTGTTCTATCATTTTCTTATTTTTTACCTAGGCACCGTTTTTTGAACTTTGAAGCAGTCGTTGTAGTCCTGGATGTTGTGCTCCCCTTTACAATGTGATTTCTTTTTTCAGTTTAGGAGGAAAACTCAGACAATGGCCAACATAAGTCCACACATCGTACGCTCTATCAGATCTGTCTGTGGCAGTATCACACATGGTTGGGGGGAGTAGGGTATTGCCTATAGTTATCAACAGTGTATATTTATGGTCTGTTACAAGTCCAAGATGGCAGAAATTCATCTTCTCGTCTTGGACAAGGGCAAGGTTTTGACCAGCTTTCAGAAATAGTATTCATCCAACGTGCATATCTGTTTGTCAGTTTTATAAAGACATTTAAAACACAATAAGTGTTTAAAAGCATGACCAAAATAGAAATGGTTGGGTGATAGAACAAGAGAGGTTCGTTCCTTTCTTTGCCTTTGCCATAGAGCGCCAATTCCTCAGACCCTGCAACGTGTCCGTTCACCGTCCTATTGACATTATGGCCCCGTCATAGCAAGCCATTGTAAAAAATGGCCATGTTACTACAAATAGAAAATGCAAACACGTTTGTTTCATTTGGTTATAGCTTGTATGTCAAATATTGTTATTGTTACTCATTTTTAATCTCTATCTGATATTTTATCCACCACTCTGGTCCCTAGATTTCAAGGTCACTTATAAAAATTACCTTTTGATAATTAATTTGTGGAGCAGTCTTTTGTAAATGTGGGAGAAAGTGAGATAAAATCCTTTTGTGGATTTTTAGCGTACTGTTAAATTGATCAGTTTATTGTGTATAGAGTTGTGGCTTGTGCCTCAACACTGTTAGTGAAACCTTAAAAGTACACACTTTATAACAATATATTAATGCAAACAAAGCTGTTTTGCAACTTCTCAAGGGGGCTTGCAAATCTGCTATTTTCCATATTTCCCCATTGCTGTCGTTGAACTATTTTCCTTGTTTCATTCTTACAAAAGAATGTAGAGTTGCAACTTATAGGTATGCATATTTTAAAGAGTTCGATTTCATTCTTTTCCCCTCACAAAAACACTGGCTTAAATACAAGACTGCTCCTTTGTGTCTACATGTAATCCTAGCAAGTAAACTTTACCTTGACTGCATTACGTTTTGCCACAGGATATGAGAAAATACTCGTTCAGGATGTCGATCTCACTCAAGTGGCTATATCAGTACCACTTAAAAGTTACCACATTTATGAAATATGCACACCTGAGTTAACTGTCGCTGATCAGTGCCCATGTTGTGCTCCGAACAGCTTTTGTGAGATTTTGACAATATTGAATAAATATTTCTCCATAGTAGCAAACGGCAAAGCAGGTTAGAGTTTACTGGCTTTTGTAACCCAGTCATTGTTCAGCTCATTACATTATACGTATATGCATTGTTTCATATATATGTTTTTATTTATACACATTAGAGATGCTAATAAATTTTATTTTTAAAAGTGTCAAGGTGTGGGAAGTTACTACTACAATTTCATCCATGAAAATACTTTGCTGTGCGATCACTGCTTTTGGGCAGTATTAATGTAACAGTTTTCTTTAGAAGATTGCAATTACTGTTTAAAAAAAAAAAAGTCTGATTTGTAGTATTTTCTACATTTGTCTTGTGCTGGGATGCCTACAGGTGCTACTCCAACTTTACTACTGTTATGCTACGCTCAGTAAATTGCATAGCACTAACACCTTTACTCTTTTACCGATTAGACTGACATGTAGCAGAAATACTAAATCAAGGACCCATCTAACCAAGTCAAATAAATTGGTCTGGGCCTTATAGTTCAATGCAGAGCTATTTGGAGATGTATAGGTCTCTGGTTAGATCGTCTGTGGCTACGTCAAGGGGTGTTATGGGTAATGTAGTTATATTATAGTTATCGCGTGCGCCGTACATCGTGCTATCTGAAAGCGAGTTTATATTCAGAAGTGTGGACATGGCGGGCGTGGAATTACTTTCTGACCAGGGATATCGCTTGGATGGAAGAAAAGCTTCTGAACTACGCAAAGTCCAAGCACGCATGGGTGTTTTTGCCCAGGCTGACGGCTCTGCATATATAGAACAGGGAAATACCAAAGCCCTTGCTGTTGTATATGGCCCCCATGAAGTAAGTGGACCTAGCTAACTAGACATTAGCATCAGAAGCCTTGCATTGCTAACGACTTTAGCTGTTTACTATTCAGTGTGGTCTACCAATGTAACTTGACATGTGCCAGTGTGTTGATAATAAGTTAAACATTGTCAATCGGCACATTCATGAGAAGCTTGGGTTTGCAAGTTATCAACTGACTGGATAAGTGTGTAGCAACCTGGTAGCCACGTCTAACCTGCCTCCAACTCCGACTGTTCTTTGCTGGACGAAATATATGTGGAATGGGGAACAAAATTGCAACAAAAAGAAATGTTAGGGTGAATTAAATCTATATTGTTGCGTTCAACCAGTTTCTAAGGTTATTCTGCTACTCTCAATGCTATTCTGTTATTGAAATTCTAAAGAAAGTTATTCTGTTACATCCAATGGTTAATTAGGGAGACAGTTTTCAATATCAAAGTGGTGATTTTATCAAGTGATTTGGTGCTGATGTAAGTGTGTGTGTGTGTGTGTGTGTGTGTGTGTGTGTGTGTGTGTGTGTGTGTGTGTGTGTGTCTTAAAATGTAATTGTCAAAGGATTTATCCAGGGGGAAGGATATAGATAATCAAGAGGGGGCCCCGAACAGAGTCTTCGGGATCGGATGCACTTAACCTAGTTTGCAGCTGTACTTCTTATTAACCTATTCCTATAATTTTAACGACTAACCAGTAGTATACACCTTCTACTTTGTGTCATATTGGGAAAAAACATAGTAGTAGTAGTAGAAAATTGGGAAGTTTGTCTTAAAATGTCAGACTTACTACAAATCTTAACTGTCTGTAAATGAAAGAATATTGTGGACAGGTACTGGACATTTTATATCAGGGAAAGGTAGCATTTGGTTTTACAATGTTATTTTATTATATAGATATTATAGCATACTATAATAATGAATAGCGTGTGCCTTAGATACCAAATTGTAATAATAATGTTCAGTATTCTGTTCAGTCCAAATGTCTAATATATGTTACATTTATTCTTTTGTACCTACGAAGTCCACGAACACAGTTTAGCACTGGGGCGGCATTCATTTCTAATGTTCATTATTTGCCATTCTCAGGTGCGGGGCTCCCGTAGGACCCTCCATGACCGAGCTTTCATCAACTGCCAGTACAGTATGGCCACTTTTAGCACAGCAGAGAGAAAGAGGAGACCTCATGGGGACCGCAAGTCCACAGAAATGAGCCTTCATCTCAAGCAGACGTTTGAAGCAGCTGTGCTGACGCAGCTGTATCCACGTTCTCAAATAGACATCTATGTCAAGGTTAATGATTGATCACAGTCAACATGTTTAGCTAGATCTGAAGGCAGAATAATAAACTGAACTCCAAACTGAGATTTTTGTCTGATTTCCTTTTAACAGATTTTGCAATCTGATGGTGGGAACTACAGTGCATGTGTAAATGCAGCCACACTGGCTGTAATCGACGCAGGGATTCCAATGCGAGACTACGTTTGCGCCTGCACAGCTGGGTTTGTGGAGGAGACCCCTCTGGCTGACCTGAGCCATGCAGAAGAGAGTGGAGGAGGCACATCCATGGCCCTGGCACTGCTGCCCCGCGGGGGGCAGATTGCTTTGCTTCAGATGGACGCCAGGCTCCACCAAGATCATCTAGAGACTCTGATGGAGGCTGCCATGACTGCCTGCAAAGGCGTGAGCAAAGTTCTTGATGAAGTAGTGAGACAGCATCTCCAGGAAGTGTCTGTTCTGACTGGGGAGTGATGGATGGTGAATGGTTCATTGAACTGAATTGTGTTCGAAGAGATGATTCAAAAATGCTGACAAAAAATGTATTTTGTAGTATGTTGGTTTTGTAAAAAAATATACATAAAAATGCAGTAAATGTAACCCAATTGGCCGGACTTTTTTTTCCTCTAGCAGTCTCAAGCGTTGTTAAGCAGAACAAACGATGGAGACCATAGCAGGAGTATTTAAACCATATTGTAAACATATAGACACACATTTCATTAATATGATGTGATGTTAATGTAACTTGAATGAGTCTAAGGAATTAGTCATCCACTCTGAAAATGCAATTATGTAAGGTGGCGTAGGTCTGTGAAATGACAACATCTTTGTTGGACCGGAAATCGGCGCGCCACAATGGTCTTCCTACGGAAAACAAGGAAGGGGGCAACCAAAATTCAAGCTGCAACGGTGAAATCCTTGGTACTAGTGTAACGATTGTGCACTGGTAAGGTGAGCCAAGAATTATTGCTGATATACTAAATTGTAACTACCGTCTAGAAAAGTAATATACGGCGGTGTTAGCTAGTGTTCAGAATGCTATTACAGCTTTCTTTGCTAACGTTAATTAGCTAAGCTAGCTAGTTTGAGCAGCTACTGAGACTCAATTGCTACCAAGTCTACAGAATGGACAGTTAAATGCTACATTTTAACTCTTATATTTCAATTTCATATAGCTGTCTTTTTGCTATCCATCGCCTAACATAAGAACTGTTCTTCATACTAATCTTACATGTGTTCTGTGCCAACAACAGGGTGCGGTGCTGAGCCAGGCTGATAGGTCCAGGGGAGGACACCATGGGACTGCTATCAGACCCAAACAGAAGGCGCGCCCTGACCCACCTCCTCACCCGCCTCAATGCCCCAATCTGGTGAGCCCACCTAAATTGCAAAATATGATAAAACTCTTTCCCACATGTTAACAAAACATGAATCAATCTTATACTAAATACCATCTCTATGTTACTCTTTTTGCTCTGTTTTGACACGTTATCCTGCGGCCCATAGCGTGGTTTGTTATTTGGCTGGTGTGGCGTGGTTCATGGGCCTGGCATTTGAGCCGTTCACACTGCGCACCTACATGTCGGAAAATGCCATGGGCTCAACCATGGTGGAGGAGCGTTTCCCATCAGGAGAAAGAGCGCTGGCCACTGCCAGGGAGTTTTCCGCGCATAAGAAAAAAACTGGGTATGCATTAAAACCCCACTTCAACATCTGTAAACAGCTTCTTCCCACACATATCTAACAAGTCTCATTGCTACAGTGGGATGCCGGTGGATTGGCTGGTGAGGACAATGCAGGCTAGGGGCCTGGAGGTGTTCACTCAGAGCTTCACCCGGACTCTTCCCTTCCCAGATGAAAACAAAGAGAGATATGTGAGTGGTGTGCCTTGATGTCTGCCCCGTGATGGCCCCTAAGGCTCCCCGCGGGAGCCTATGAAGCAGTCTGAATATGAAAACGATGTCATGAGGTTGTCTATAAGAGTGGCAGTCAGATTAAGCTGTCAGTTAGTTTATGGAGTATAGAATTGTGTGTGTAATCTTATTAACAAATTCATTGCATTGGTCTCTGAAAAGTCTGAAAAGTGTTATTCTCTCCCAGATGGTGAAAGGCACTAATGTGTATGGGATCCTACGTGCCCCTAGAGCCCCCCGTACTGAAGCCCTGGTGCTGAGTGCCCCCTGCAGCCCAGGGAACGAGAACAACCAGGCTGTGGGGATCCTGCTGGGCCTCGCCCAGTTCTTCAGAAGTATGTTCTCTGCTTTCAGTGGACAGAGCGCAATATTTGGCACAGACTGGATTGCTGGTGCAGGGAGGGAGCTTAATTGAAAGGGCCAATGCCGTCAGAGCCGCGACAGAATCGTTGCTTATGTGAACAACCTAACCAGGGGTTTTCCTGGCTTAGGTGGTAACTTTGCCTGACAGCAACTGCTGTCATTCCGGCTTTACGGCCAGCGACGACTGAATGCACGTTTACATTTGGAATGGAAGTTCAGGTCTTCAAGAGAACACTACAATGTATTTAGAAGTATATCGTAGTTCAACTTGTCTTTCCAAGAGCATCTGAAAACCTACAGACGTGTATATTTAAACTGGTGAGATGATAAACACCGCTTGGAATGTTTCTGAGTCTCTTGAAGCTTTTCCTGCTTTCCGACAGTGTTACTCAGGCGGCCTTTTCACTCTCTCTTTTCCCCCACTTTCACTTACTTCCACTGTCTTCTGGTTGATGGCTGGTGTCTGTCGCCACCAGGTCAGATCTTCTGGGCGAAGGACATCATCTTCCTGGTGAACGAGCACGACCTGATTGGCATGCAGGCCTGGCTGGAAGGCTACCACCACACTAACACCACGGGTGAGTAGCGCCGTAACGGCACGCCCAGGCACTGCATGTCACCGACGTCTTCGAGAAGGGGGGAAACTTACCCCGATACACAAAAGTGACGCGTACGGTTTTCGAAAGGAAAAAATACACGCATCCCATTGATTCGGTTGCAGGACAGAAAAAGCTATATTTTAAAGGAGAAAAATGTCTCCAACTGCTCTATATGTATTTTAATTGACACATAAAAAAAGGACCACGTTTCGACTGAATGGGTCTTCGTCAGGTCAAAATGGTTTTAACCATGCTTCTAAACACATGGCGTATATCCTACCATGGTCCTGGAACGTCAGTAGAACAAAGAGCCTGACCTGGGGCCCACCTGCTCCCTGTGCCCCCCCCCCCCCCCCCCCCCCCCCCCCCCCCCCCCAGGAATGGACTGGTCCCCCCTGCAGGGTCGAGGCGGCTCCATCCAGGCCGCCCTGTCCCTGGAGCTGAGCAGCGACGTCATCACCAGCCTGGACCTGGTGCTGGAGGGCCTCAATGGCCAGCTGCCCAACCTGGACCTGGCCAACCTCTTCCATGCCTTCTGCCAGAAGATCGGGGTCCTCTGCACGATACAGGGCAAGGTAGGACAGCTCCATGACACCCCAACTGGAATAATCCTCAGTGGATACTTTGTTTTGTGTTTCTTGACTATTTCCTGTCTGTATTTCCTTACAATGCAACGTAAAACTAGTTAAACTACTTCACACAGCCGTTCCGATATATACAGTACATCATTTAGTCTTATTTAATAATAGGCCAAGAAGATGAATGAGGCTTTTTTAAAAACCTCTCTCTCTGTGTGTGTGTGTGTGTGTGTGTGTGTGTGTGTGTGTGTGTGTGTGTGTGTGTGTGTGTGTGTGTGTGTGTGTGTGTGTGTGTGTGTGTGTGTGTGTGTGTGTGTGTGTGTGTGTGTGTGTGTGTTCGTGTTCGTGTTCTCTGCAGCTCCAGAGGAACGATTGGGACACGGCTGCCGGCTACACCCACTCTCTCCAGACCATGGCGCTGATGGTGCTCAAGCAGGCCAGCGGGCGCTCCTGGGGCGACCACGGCCTCTTCCTGCGCTACCACATCGAGGCTGCCACCATCAAGGGCATCAACAGCTTCCGCCAGTACAAGACGGACGCCACCACCATTGGCAGGTCAGAGTCAGACAGGGACGCTGTCTCTTAGCCGGGGATCACTCAAGCTGTCCTTGACTCAGAATAGAATGTTGCAGTTATTTCTTTTCTTTCTCTCTGATTTAGTGATTTGTTTAATAATTGAATTATGTTTGCGACGGTTAAAGTTCACGTAGATACATTTTACCCAGACGGTTTCTCAGGTTCTTAGTCGGTGTGTGTGTGTGTGTGTGTGTGTGTGTGTTGTCCGCAGGCTCCTGGAGGGCATGTACCGGAAGCTTAACAACCTGCTGGAGCGCCTGCACCAGTCCTACTTCTTCTACCTGATGCCCTCGCTCTCCCGCTTTGTCTCCATCGGCTACTACATGCCCGCCTTCGGCCTGCTGGCCGTCGTACTGCTGCTGCGCGTATCCTCCTCTCCCTCCCCTCACGTTTTGAAGTGCGAGATAGCGACCCGAGCGACTGTTTGAATTGTGATTGTGTGAGAGGCGCCGTCGTTTAGTTAGGCTTGTGAGGCGGCCATTTTGTGGATGTGGGTTCCTCACGCCTTTCCTCGTTGACCTTGACCCTACTTCAGGCCTTGGACCTGTGGGTTCAACTGGGAGCGCCGCCGCCAAGAATAGAGGAGGATGGTGTCGAAATAGTACCGGTTAGTTCAGTTATGCTGTTACAGCAGTTATTTATCTGTACTTCATATCTATTTTATGTGCACACTGGAATGGATGCTTTTGTGGGGTGGGGCACCTGAACCTTCTTATACTGGACTGACAAGTATAGTGAAAAGATTCTTATTTACTTATTGTACACAATCACCGTGGGGCTAAATTTGATGAAAGCATTTTGCAAAACATAGTCTTGGCTTTTGGAGGGGGGAAAAAAAACATGTCTTAGATACCCTATTGATAGTCAGGTGTATGAGGAAACTTTGTTGCTTTTTGACAGACAACACCAGGCAACATTTACACCCCCCCTCATACCGAATGGATTGACCCAGCCAATTAATTTCCTGGTAAAGGCACATGTGATGTTTACCTTCTATCCTACCAATTCTGGCTAAAGGGGATAATCGTTTACTTTAGCCTAGCCAGAAAAGGACAATCCACACAAACACTAAATCCCCATCTGCGCTTAGCCTCCTGACCTATCAGGTTTGATGCTGGTTTAACCGCATTAGGATTACGGTCGACAATCTCGTTTTCTTGAACCTGGTCTGAATCCCGAACACTACCCACACACGCTATAAAGCACCAGCAGCGTTTGAGCTCCTCTGCAAACAAGTTTCAATTGGATCTCGCCTTGGCGGCGGCCCTTCTAACCGCTCTCTCCCTGTCTGTGCGCCAGCCGGCCAACCCCGGGCTGCTGTCCATTCTGACCCCGGTGGTGATCAGCCACGTGACGGGCGTGGCCCTCTACACCCTGCCCATCCGCTCGCAGGAGATGGCCGTGGAGCACTTCCCCGTGTCGGAGACGGAGGCCGTGGTCCTGACGGCCATAGCCATTTACACCGCCGGCCTGGCCCTGCCCCACAACACACACAGGTGAACCCCCCCCCCCCACCGCAGGGAACGTAACCTAGCGCCATGCCTTCAGCGCAGTGGTCCTCCACCCAGTCCTCAAGGACCCCCAGCCCTTCCAGATATTTCATCATCCCCAGTGCTCGCACACCTGACGTAATTAAGACACCTGCAGCAAGGCTTGGACTAATTACGTCAGGTGTGCCAGCACTGGGGAAGATCCAATACCTGGAATGGCTGGGGTTACTTGAGGACTGGGTGGAGGACCACTGCTTTAGAGAATCCATTGACCAAGCCCCTACACCACTTGGCAGACACCTTTTATCCGAAGCTGTTTGGCCATATGTTTTCAGGGGAACGTGATCAAAAATACACAGCCACGGCCCACGGACATTTTCAAAGCGGCGATTGGGTTACATTCAGTTGCGTCAGAAGGAAACACGGTGGCATTTGTTGTCTTTGTGGGGCCCCCACAGGCTGCTGGCTGGGGACGGTACGGAACAGGGCTGGCGGATGCTGAAGCTGATGACCCTGCTCTACCTGGCCGTGGTGCTGGGCTGCACCGCCCTCATCAACTTCTCCCTGGGTTTCATCCTGGCCCTCACCCTGGTGCCCCTGTTCAGCTTCATCACTCCACACGTGCCCAAGTAATACACACACACACACACACACACACACACACACACACACACACACACACACACACACACACACACACACACACACACACACACACAAAGGCTAAGATAGAATGATATTGTTCAGAATTGGAGTCAACATACACTTTCACTGCAATCTATCAGTCATGAGTTTGACTTTACCCATCCACCTAGATGTACAGACGGTCTGTGAAGTTGTAAGGCATGGAAGTAAGGACTCTTTGCCCCCCCCCCCGCCGCAGGGCGCTGTCGGCTGTGGTCATGGTGCTCCTGAGCCCCGGCTGCACGCTGCTCTTCTGCGTCTTCCTCTTCCAGGAGCTGCAGGAGACCCCGGCCACGCTGCAAGAGGGTTGGATGCTCTTCCTGTCCGTCATCTCGCAGGGCATCCTGGACCACTCGCTGTACGGCTCGCTGGTCTACCCCCTGCTGGCCCTGCTCATCTACCCCTGCTGGCTCATGCTCTGGAACATCCTCTTCTGGAAGTAGAGGGGCTCTCGCGCTGGTCCCAGGTCAGCCTTCTGGGGGGGAGGAAACCGAGATCCAAGCAGAGCAACGCCTCTGGTGTTCTCAGGTTTGGACCTTAGTCAAGCGGAGTCAGGACACTTACAGGTGGTGGACAAACCCCTATTCACTGGAACTGGCAGGAAGGGCAATGATATACAGTATGCCTTTATGGGTGTATGATTGGATGCAATGCTTGTATGCCTATTGGAGGGATTTTTTTTTTTTTTTTATGTTGGTACAATGTAATGTACAACTACTGTACTTTCTTTTGAAGATGTTGGAAGTTTTTTGGGCAACAGTAAACCCCCAAGGTAAAGGCGTTTACAATGGGAAATGTTGGCATTTGGAGTGTCCAAGTGTCAATCCTTTTAATGTTTTTTTTCTACCCACTTGTTTTGATATTGTTTTCATTTATCCCGATGTATTGTACGCATACTAATTTATGAATGCCACAATAAATGTTAACTCCATATACACGCTCTCCAGTATTTTTGGTAAAAACCTGCATCGCTTGAAATCATGCAAAACATGAAGTTAGGACTCATGCAGCGCACTGTTGAATAGTTAGGGGGGAAAAAGACAGTAAAAGCCAATATTTAAACATTGCCCAGGTTAAGTTGGATAATATAAATCCAGTATAAACAAGCAGGAGTAATGGTAGTTTGACCTAGAAATGATCGACGTAGTTGTTTATTCAGCCATCACAAAGTTACAGAAGTACTGACAAAAGATAAATCATTCCATCACTACCGCAGTTCAGAGTCAAGGATGGAGAGAAATGAATGAACATGTTATTCAACTCCTTTTTGTTAAGCAGAAAACACTTAATATACCGTTATAAAAAAATAAAAGCACTTTAAAACCCTGTTACTTCAGCAGACAATCTCATCGTCTCGCTCCTTTCAAGTTGACACCAACCAGTGACGGAAAGACACGGTATTTGTTTGCTTATTCAGCATTTAAACTCACAGTTTGCACAGATTCTCAAAGGACAAACAGATCATCTTTTCTTTACTTTCAATAAAAGGGCTAAGGATGGCAGACAAACTGAGTCACCCCCGTTTAAAATAAATATCTTTCTAGTCTGCACTGAGAGCAACACTCACCTCCTGCCTAATATAAATAATAAAAGTTGTAGATATTATGTTGACGAAAGGAAAACGTCAAAAAACGATTCTTTTTGACTGCAGTTGCCTCTCGACGTGGAGTTCCTGTGTCATGCTACAGCTCCAAGTAAGCTCCGGTCTCCATGAGTCAGTCAGCCAGCCAGCAGGCAGGCAGGACCTTCAGCACGCTTGACAGTTTGGATGTGGGAGAATGCAGTCGTACAGGTGAGTGTTTTCAATGCAGGCGGCCGTCTCCGTTCCCTGGTGTGGTTTTGGCGTGTGTGTGTGTGTGTGTGTGTGTGTGACTGTGACGTCATCCAGGCTGTGTGGTAGTAGGTTTGGGGAGTTACCCAGTCAACTGACCGGTAGTCCAGACTCTCCGTGTTCTTCCCTTTTCCTTTGGTGTATGTATGCCCCCCCCCCCAATGCCCCCCGCCCCCGCCCGCCCTCAGTCAAACACATTTCACAGGGTGGAGTCGGTATTCACCTGTTGGATGCGGCTCTGTTGGCGGCTGTCGGGCCGGGCCGTGGCACAGATCTCACAGCCTGGACGGGAGGGCTTGTTGATGAAGGTGCAAGAGGGACAAGCCCACTCTGTCTGCGGGAGGAAGATGGAAGGGATTACACTCGACTCCTTGACATCTTAACCTCCGAGATCATCGACATTCCCGGGTTTGGCGATGGACGATCCCACATATTTTTTTCCCCCCTCCGCCAGCGCGTGCAGGTTAGGGGCACAGACATGATACTGTTAGGCCAGGATCAGACTACACGGTGTCAGCCCGATTTCGACGCCATTTTGTCGGCGCGCGTACGGCGCCGGGCCCGAATTGGAACGTCGGGAACGCCGAGCGGCACGTGAAGTGTAACGTAATCTGCGAGCTGCGATGCGGTGTCTGGGACGACCCACGACACCGCAACAAAAAGTCTAGCGTGTCGGCATTTTGGGGGTATTTCCCTGCCCAGTGTGACTCCACAACTCCTATGACGTGTTCCTTGATGGCCACGATCGATGATTTCACGACACCCCTCCCCGACAGCCTATGAAATCGCACCAGGTCGTGAACGGCAGCATGTGATGATCGGTCGGGGTCACACTCGCAGTGTTGCCCTTCTCCCGGGCCAAGACACGGCAAGAATTGATTGCATAATCTGACATGGTGACCGTCGGGGAAAGACAAACGAAAATCGTGTCGTCTGATCCTGGCACTAGTGATGCTCTTTGTGGCGGGGGAGCGTACCTGGGGTTTACTGGACTTGCTGGGCTTATCGTTCAGCTGCAGCGTCTCCAGGTTGAGGACCTCTTTGAGATCCCCGGCAGCGCCGCTAGCAGACAGTCTCTCTGCTGCTGCTGCTCCTCCTCCTCCTCCTCCTCCTGCTCCTCCTCCTCCTCCTGGCGGGATCACTACAGCAGGTCGCCATAACAGAGAAGTACGATGAGTTTTTTATTTTTGAAAGGCAAAGCACCGGAGCTTTTGAGTAAGTCAGCGCGTTTGCGTGAGCGCGTGTGAGAGGCTTGCGTGCGAAAGGGAGAGCGGGGAGATCGGGGGCTCTGAAGCTCACCCAGGCTGCTGCTGCTGTGACTCAGTCGGGAAGGCAGGGTGCTGTAGCCCCGGCGGTCCTGCGAGGCCGGCCCGTTGCTGGGGGGGGGCAGCGGGGCGAGCAGGGCGCTCTCCTGGTCCTGCTGGAGCAGCTGGCGGGTGACGCGGGCCTGACGGGCCGTCACCAGGTAGAGGTAGGCGGTGTCGCCATCTTTCTGGACCCCGTAGGAGGCCAGCGACCTGGGCTCCGTGCACAAACACTGGCCGATCACCCAGCGTTGCACGCGGGGATGGAAGCCGTACTCGAGGAAAACCTGGTGCCGACCGAGCAGATAGGCGACCGAGAGCAAAAGTTAGTACAAAAATGAGCCGTTTGTTGCTCTGGGAAACATCTATATAACCTGAGCACAAGAAAGGCTTTCTGATTACCTGTTGCTTGAGCGCGGCGACCGTCATGTGAGAGAAGACTTTCACTGTGACACAACAGGAGGAGGACACGTCCTCCACCGCCACAGACAAACTGCAGGACAAACACCAAAGTCAGGACACAGACCGGACACCTTAAGGTTCCCCCTTCTTCTCACCAAGTGGGTGTCCCCCTTCCTCCGGATCTCCGGCCCCCCCCCCCCCCCCTCCTCCCCCTTCGTCTCACCTGATCTCCCCCTCGGCGTAGCTCTTTTCAGAGAGCTGGATGGTTAGTGCGGCCTTCTGCCGAGCCAGGGAAGAGGCATGCTGCGACGCCGCCTGGACATCGCCCGCCTCAATGGCCCGGGCCAGCTCCAAGCACAGCTCCTCTGGCAGAGTGAGAGAAGAGGACGTGGACGTTTAAAGGCCCTGTTGGAACGCTATTGGCTGTGTAAGGGGCAGGAGGCGGGTAAAGGGAAAAGGTTGAGTCAGAGGTCTGACCTGTCAGCGGCAGCGAGGCGGTGCTCCACTGCTCGATGGCGGCCGCGGTGTGGAGCTGTCGGTCGTCCAAATGGTGAGAGGAAATGTTTGCCACTGCGGCGGAGAGAAAGAGAAACAGGTGAAGCAGGGAGGGGAGCCGAGGAGTGTTTCCACAGAATGGATTTTGCGCGTCTCTGAGCTGTGGGTGGGGTCACGGAGAAAAGGTTATCCTCTAACCTCTATGTGCCTCCCGGAGCGATGACATCATCACGGTGGCCCACTCCTCAGCCTCTCGGTCACAGCGGAAGTTGAAACGGATGCAGTCGTGGGGAGGCGTGGCCAGTCTCATCTCGTGGCAGCGTGGAGACTTGACATCATACTGCAAGGTGCGCAGGTCAAACTCAGCAATAAACTTGAAGTAAGAGAAAAAATAGTTTCATTCCTGGGAATTTGGAACCCACATGACTGAACATATGGCAAAACACAAAACTTCCTATTTACTACTACAAAGAAAAGAAAACAAAAAGATCATTAGTCTTCCACAGTTTAAAATGTAAACTTAGGTTCAGAAAAAATGTATACTATATGCTATGCAAGGCAACCTATAGCAATACATTTATTTCACAATAACGTGCATGCTCACTAAGACTAGCATTTAGTCTTTTTCTTGATTCAATCAAGTCCTGTCCTTTCAATTGGTACATGTCAATCTTACCACACTGCGACCGCTTCCGCTTGGATCTCTTAATGCTAGGCGAAATTCTCCTGCTCTGCTCGGGTCCATACTAAGCTGCAAACGAAGGGCTTCATTGCCAACTCCGGGTAGGCAAAGTGGTCGAATTCCTGAATGACAAACTGAAACCCGTACCGACATCAAAACGGTATTGCAGCTCGCCAACGGAGGCCCACCATGCACAGCCTGGGACTGGGCAGGCAGGGGCACTGTAGCCCAACCACCGGAGCTCAGTGCCATTTCACTGACAGTTAAGAAATCACGGGTGTCACCCAAATGTTTAGACTTCTTGTTTATGAGAGGGTTTCTCTTTACGTGATGAGAACATTTGTCATCCTAGAGACTAAAAGGACTGTCCTTAGCCGGAAAACGGATAGCTTGCTAACTTGCTGTCTGGCTAGCTACTTGATAACAACAGAGCGACCGCGACCGACAATCAAAACAGGAAGTCGTACAGGACGTTCTTTATTTATGTCCGATGAGAAACTAGTATATTTAAAACATTGGATCTGAGAGTGTTACCATGTTTTCTCATCATTTTGGTTGAACCTTACATTTAGGCTTAGTGCCTGACATGACAATACTGGTTAAAATCTCTTCGAGTAATAAATACATTAAGTTTATTTAAAAATAGTTGAACACAAAGATATGCTTTAAACACAATATTTCTTAGTTATTTCCTATTTAATAATACATAATTTAACTTTCAATAATGGAGGATTAATTGAAGATAGAAATGCATTTTACAATTGGGCCCTCAGAACAACAAACAGTTCTACGATGTCATAGTGACAAGACACTGACAACAGAACACCACAAACCATCACAGCAGGCGCAGATAAACATAGTAACTACACTACTACACAAATACTGTACATATGTTACAAAAAGTGGAGAGACCTATACACACAACTAAATCTTGGTTTTCTCAATTTGAGGTTTGCAAATCACCACAGGACACAAACATATCAAACTTCCCCACCTCTTGAGTTCCATTTCATTTTTGAGGTGTAAACTATTTAAAAGTACATCAGGGAGGTTTTATTTTACATTAGGGACTTGAAATAACTTGCCAGCCTGTCTGTTCCGAAGAATAAGGCAATATGGCAAACGACTTTAAAGTGTTTAAAAAAATACAGTCAACAGTATACATGTACACATGAACATAGCCTTGAACCCAATAAGAAGGTTGAAGATTAAGTTAAGATTAATTCATTGTGTTCACTGTGTTTGCTATGTTCTATAGAGGTTCAGTTTGAAGATGAAAATGAGTCAGCATATGTTTTAAAATAATCATGAAGCCGGATTCCAATATATTAAGACTACAGGCAAAAGTGTTTCTATGTATAATCACTAATACATAAATCTGAGATTATTGCAGTCATCTGCAAATAGCATGCCCTTGGTATTGTGGTTTTGTTTGCATTCAACTCAAGTTCTTCTGGGGCATTTGGGGTCGTGACGTTTATATTTAACCTTTAAACATAAGCGCACAGCTGGAATTATATTATTTGGTGGTGAGAATGTTATGGAATTCCATACTTCATTCCTTGTGATAAACAATGATTTCTAATGATTTGTCTTTGTAGTATTTTATTATTGAGAAATGAAGCAAAGCACAGTATAAATAAATATGAAATGCTGCCAGCAGGTCAAAGATCCTCTTCTTTGTTGGTTCTTCAGACGTTTGACCAAGAGCGTTTGACCAAGAGTCTTATTATTCAGAATCCTTTGGTTTGGATGAATAGATCAAACAACCCTGTTCATAATTGGCTTCTCCAAGAGTAAAAGGAGGAAACTTAGATAAGGCACCTGCAGACTACTCCCGTCTCAGTGATAGGAGCAGAAGGTCATTCTAACTTCACAATAACAAGTTACACCACACAAGGCTACGTTTTTCCCATCACCGAGAAAAACACAGATTGAAGAATATTGACACGACTGAATAGTAAGCCATCATAACCAAATAATAAGAATGGCAATGAATAACTCTTAGCCAATTCAAATTCGCACTGCAAGTGGGTATGTTATGATCACGCTCGCCTGCCAGGGATCTTTGGACGAACTCAGAAAGCAGTTTCTGGAGTTAATGAATATCCCAGAGGACATTTTAACCTACACGCACACAAACTAATATATTCAATTCGAATCGGGCTCGATTCAAAGTACAACAATATTGGTAAGGAGATGTGTGACGCCCAGACCCTCAAAGCAAAGAATTCCTTGAAGCAGCAGCACCCTTCTCCCTAGTCCTGGCTTGACATGACATCCCACAACCTGGTCTGTGGTGGATTGAGAGAAATGTCTGTCTGGAGACAGATAAGTCCCCAGGTGGAGGGCATAAGACCGTCGGAGCTCGATGTCCTTGAGAGACGAGCCGACAAGATCCAAGAGGAGCTCGCACAGGTAGGGTTCGTCAGAGCTTCGCTGGAGCGAGAGTGCTTCTTAACGCCGCGGTAAAGCGCAGTATGCCAGCTTCACGCTGGAGCCTATGAACGGATGTTCTCGCTTTGGCAGGGAGCGAGGAAGCCATATGAGGAGGTCATCGACGTCTCTTCGGCCGACGCTCACAGAGGGGGGGTGAAGCCCTTGACGTTTGTCCGTCAGGTACTACGGGCGCATTTGCTTTCTTCATTTGCTGTGTTCATTGTTCATTGACTGTGTTCATTTGCTGTGTCCGCTGTTCATTGACTGTGTTCATTTGCCGTGTTCGCTGTTAAATCGCTTTGTTCATTTGCTGTAACATGTCTTGACCTGCGGACACGTGTGTCTGGCTGCAGGTCCTTGCTGCGTGCCTCTACCCCCCGTTGACCCACAGTGACAAACTGCCGTGCGACGTGAGGCAAAGAGCCACTATGCTGCTGGCTGCGTGTGATGGGGGCAGTGTGGGTAGGGACAATGCTTATGGGTCACTCTGGGAGGAAGAACATCCTAGGGTCACTTTTGTATTGTTTCAGACATTGTGTGTTTCTAATCATAGCAGCCAGTGTTTGTAGTAGAATAACGTAGAATAAAAATGTTGTTTTTGAAGGTTCCTACACTACCACAGGTGGAATCCCATGCATCAAACGGCGCTTGTGTGAGTTCCTCTCACAACGTGATGGTGGCGCACCGTCTTTCCCTGAAAACGTTGTTTTCACCAATGGCTCCACAGCTGCAATCACGGTAGGAAGACTTTCACCGTCACACACAGCATCAATAGCGTCCTAAACCGTCGTTAGGTCTTATTTTGTACGATACGTTCGTGCCTTTCTTTAATTTCAGCAAATGCTAAAGGTGTTGGTGGACACCCATGGTTCTCCGCCGACTGGAGTTCTGACTCCAGTGCCCAACTACCCTGGGTCCGTCACGGGGCTTCAAGCCCAGGGCGCAGCCGTCCTGCCATACTATCTCAGCGAAGAGCACGGCTGGGAGCTGGAGATAGGGGAGCTACGCAGGGCATTGCAGAGCGCCAAGGAGTTCAGCAAGCCAGCTGCGCTGTACGTGATAAACCCTGGGAATCCAACAGGTGAAGGACATCCAGCTGCTACGTATTTAGCTAGCTCCTCTTCCATACTAAGAGACGCACGTCGTTTTGTTGCATGGGTGTCTACGTTTTTTGTTTGCGGCTGCTTTTATGTTGGCGTCTGCTAGGTCACGTTCAGAGCAGGAAGTCAATAGAAGAGGTCATCCAGTTTGCCGCTGCTGAAAAGCTCTTCCTCATGGCCGATGAGGTAACAACGCACGGCTACTTCCTCATTCTGTCGGTCCAGTTTGTGGTTGAAGTTGCACTGCACACGAGCGGCTGACTATTGTTCGACTCTGTGTCCTAATCGTCTGGCTCTGACCCCAGGTGTATCAAGCCAATGTGTTTGGGGAGGGCAGCGAGTTTTTGTCCTACAAGAGAGTGTTGGCGGAGATGGGGCCTCCTCTGGCCGGCAGCGTGGAGCTGGCCTCCTTCCACTCGGTGTCCAAAGGCCTCATGGGAGAGTGAGTCATTCCTCCATTTTACATCTCTGAAACCCTCCAATGATATGAGCCGTCGACATGACAATCCCTAAAACACTCAAGCCTGGCTGTGCCTCTCCTCGGCCTAGGTGTGGACTGCGTGGTGGGTATCTGGAGCTGGTCAACGTGGACCCTGTCGTCACGTCCAAGATCGTCACCCTGCTCTCCATGGAGGCCTCCTCGGCCGTGATGGGGCAGCTGGCCCTGGACCTAATGGCTAACCCCCCACACCCGGGGGAACCTTCCTACCCCCTCTATGCCGAGGTACGATCGGTCAGACCACACAGCCTCGTGTGGTAAAATACGACAGTGTTACCGTGCGCAACAGTAAAACAGCATGCACATTCCCACACAATCCCTAAACGTCAAAACGTATATACTTGGTTTCAGATCCAGAGGTATTTGCATAACACCCATGAGGCATGAATGTGTCGTACTCGTCCTCCCTCTCCCATAGGAGACCCAGGCTATCCGGGCCGTGCTGGTGCACAACGCGAGGCGGGTCCCAGAGGTGCTCAACAGTCTCCCAGGGCTCAGCTGCCAGCCTGTGAGGGGCGGTGCCTTCATCTTCCCCAGACTACACCTCCCCCCCCGGGTCGTAGAGAAAGCCAAGGTGGTAGCAGGGTCGTACACGATACGACGTCTAGACAGAAAAACGGCTGGATAATACTATCTACGCTATCTACTATCTATATTTTAGTTTAGTGAAACATATCCAACACCCTCATTCATTATATATAAGTCATACTAATTCAAGATTATTTCAGAGGATTTCAACTGAATTTCATTGCGGAACTGTTGTGTTGTTACAGTAAGTAAAATGGTTTCTTCTTTCCGCTGTGCAGGAGGTGGGCATGCAGCCAGACGTCTTCTACTGCAGCAGGCTCTTGGAGGAGGGAGGGCTGTATGTGGGGCCTGGCTGTGAGTACGGGCAGGAGGAGGGCACCCACCATTTCCGGTACGCCTTCCCTCTCATTGGTCGAGACAGTCCCATCCCACACACAGGTTGTCTAGTAAACTACTCCAAGTATGGGTAACTGCAACCTTGGAGTTCAGGGTTGCTGGGTCAACTACCCGCCGGTATTCCATTTTTGCGCCCACGTTCTCCGTTGTGCGAGAATGGGACCGTTTGGAATGTGACCACTTTTTTGTGTGTGTATGCATCGTGAATGTTTTTTTTGTTTTGGTTTTGTTGAAGACCCGGGTCTAGGGGAGTACATAAAGGAACAATGCTAATATATTATTATTATTATTATTATAATAATAATAATAATATTTGGTCTTTTTGCAGATTCTGCCTGACGACGTCCGTGGACAGGATGGAGGAGGTGCTGCAACGGCTGACAACCTTTCATCAACGCTTCATGAAGGACTTCCTCTGAGCACTTACAACAAATACATTAAATGAATGGAAAACAAACTTGTTTGTTTTTTGTGGCCCTTTTTGCAGCAACATATGACCAAATACCTACAGTGCTACTGTGCAAAAGTTTTAGGCAGGTGGTGTTAATAGTTTGTTTTTTTTATAGGTTAACTAAATGCAACGTGAATGAAGAAATCTAAATCAAATCGATATTTGCTGTGACCACGCTTGGCTTTCAAATTTTTGCCAGAATTTTTTCACATCTGCCTAAAACTTTTGCACAGTACTGTACATTTCACTTTCTATGCCTTCTGTGAACGTACACAAAAGGTAGAAAGGTCACATAATAGTTTCACTTTATTGATTTTATGTATATTTCATAGGACATCAAGGACATATTTTAAATTAGACTGTCAGTTACATCTGACTTAAGCCGTCACACAGTTGCTTACATCAGTACATACTCATTAACAGAGTAAAATTCCTTCAACTTCTGCTTTTCAAAAAGCAAATATGACCGAGTCCACAATCCACTTCAACAAATCCAGTGGATTTCCTCGCTTCACTGCCACAAACGTCACGGTGGTCATAATGGCTGAGCCACAATCAATGAACTACCGACGCCTTAACCAGACACATTCACAAGCATTCTCACGCAGTGGTGGACAACTACAACCGTCTAAAGATTCTCGCCACTTTCTTTGTCAAGTGCAACGAAAGAGAAAATTCCTTTCTGAATCGATACATGCCCCGAATCTAACCGTTAATAAATTGGAAAACATAATGCAATGTGAAGTCAAGCAGGGTCCCGTGTATACACGTTCTGTTTGTCAACAAGGCCACCCGTAAAGCCCGCAGAGGGCGATTCAATCCACCTCGCTGTCGCCACCTTGTGGCTGAGAGTCTGTGTAGCAGTCGGTGTTGTTGAGCAGCTCCACCAGGAGGGAGATGAGCTTGCCATCCTGGGCCGTGTTGGATGTGCCTCTGCGGGGCTGCAGGTTGCGGAACAGCATGGTCTGGATGGAGGTGCGCAGCTCCCAGAGCAGCTCCCAGGCCTGGACCGAGAGCTCGCAGCGCACCAGGGAACGGCCTGGGAAGGACACCTCCACGCGGTCGGCCTCCACTGGGAGAACAAGGAGAGGGGACGAGGGGTGGGGGTGGAATCAAGGAATCAATGAATCAAGGAATCCATGACACAATGAATCAAGGAATCAATGAAAAAAAAAAAATCAGAGATCAAAACGCCCGGAATCTGGAATTTAAAGTGTTGACAAAACTACTGCTCTCGACTATATTCTATAATATTCGGATGCGAATGTTGTTTTTTTATTAGCAAGGATATATATATCTATATATTTGTTAATCGTTTCTTCACCTCTCTCGCTGATGTCACAGTCGGTGAGCAGCAGCAGGGCCAGGGGGTGCACGGCGGAGGAGTCCCGGATGAACACGTTGTCGTTGGACTTGACGGCACTGAAGAAGGTCAGCCAGCGACTGGGAAGGTCCGACACCCCCCTGGAAACAACGGGACACCGTCCACAATCAGGCAGAGATCACAAAACACACACACACACACACACACACACACACACACACACCTGTTGACGGTGGCGCGGTGGAGGTGCACCGGGCCACTCTGTGTGCGGTAGCCCAGACCGTTGGGTCTGAAACGGCCTTCTTTGGTGATCATGCCTTTCTTCACCTGAAACGAGCAGACGCAGCATGTTACCACCTCTCTAAGGTCAAGACTAGACGATCATATCGTTCACACATTTAGAACAAAGCAATTCTAACCTATTCTATGCTGATTGCGTTTCGATGGTGGCGGAATCGAATCATATGAATGCAGATATTCCATGCAAATAGTTGAAGCTGGCGGGTGTGTACCTGGATGAGGTTGGGGTAGAGGCCCGCCAGCAGCACGGCTTTGAGCAGCTCGTCCTGGTCGCTGTGCTGGTTGTAGAGCGAGCCCGACCGCTGGCTCTCAGTGGAGCGCGACACCACCTGGGCCTCAAACAGGTTCTCACTGAACTGGGAGATCAGCCCTGGAAACAGGCAAGGGACCTCCGGTCAAAGTAAGACACAGGAAATAACAGCTAGAAGGAGTCTGCGTCGCGGTGGAGTAGAAATGGAGACCAACGCATAGGAGTGTGTGTGTGTGTGTGTGTGTGTGTTTGCCTTTTTTAATATCGATAATACCACTGGGAATGTGGTATGTGTTTCAATGTGAATGAGTGCGGGTGGAAAAGAAGGAGCCCATCATTGTTCCCCTCCCGACACACGGACCGTTGATGAAGCGCAGGCTGGCCCCAGACAGGATGTGCGCGCCCAGGTAGTCCTGCCTGTCCTCGCGGTCCCCCTCCCTCTGAACCGTCCGCCAGCCCTCCACGGCTCGGCTGAACGCCAGGTAGTCGCTGTGACTGGAGCCGCTCAACCTTTGCTTGGCCTGGGACCGGACGTCGCAAGGCAAGGTAGGGGCGGAAAGAAACGTTGGATTCACTCAGCGCCAAACAGCTTTTTGTCTGTTTTTAAAACCTAAACACCAAAACGGCCTACCCTGGTTTAATTCCCTTCAAAAGCTGCTTGCTGCAAAGAGAAAGCGTTACCCTCTCAGTTTAACCCCCCCCCCCCCCCCATCTAAATTCCCTCCTTCTCTAAGGCAATATATCTGCCAGCCACCATTACGTTGGTAAACAATACGCCCTGTTTCCAGTCAAAGCTCTAGTCTAGACACGTCCGAACGGCGGTGGCCTCGGCCCGAAACGTGGAAGGGCTGTCGGACCTTGCAGACCAGCGCCCGGTTCTCCATGCTGTTGTAGAAGGGGTCCCGGGTGAGGCAGGCGGCGACGGACAGCAGGGGCAGTACACAGCGGAACAGCGCCCCCAGCACCAGCACCTTGCCCAGCCGCGGGTCACACGACATGCAGGCCACGCGCTCGCCCAGCGGGGTCAGGGCCTCCGTCTTGTCCAGGACCCCTGCGACACATCGACAAGGTTGGTCCCGATAAATACCGCCGGTACATAAAACATTTGGGCTCAAATTCATACAGCAGCATAGTGCAGGGTTACCGTGGCCAGCAATTAGAAAATTACAAAAACATTCTGAATATGAGGATTTGGTT
The DNA here is from genome assembly GCA_017639675.1 of Aplochiton taeniatus. Taxonomy (NCBI): domain Eukaryota; kingdom Metazoa; phylum Chordata; class Actinopteri; order Galaxiiformes; family Galaxiidae; genus Aplochiton; species Aplochiton taeniatus. The sequence continues at coordinate 13,065,831 of CM030189.1, forward strand.
GTGAAGGCTAAACGTGAAAAATTCACGTGCGTCATACCGATCTCCTGCAGGTTGCGAACAGCATCCCTCACTGCATCTGGTTCAGGGCTATCCAAGACCAGCGACAAGAAATCCACCGCCTAGGCCGAGAGAGACCGTCACTCAACCAGCTAATACTCCCCCATAATCTCTGACTTGGACTCTTCCTCTCCTTACCTTAGTGTCGGGCGAGTGAATCTTGGCCTGTACCACTAGGCTCTCCAGAGGGGTGCGCAGGATCTCCGGCACGGGAAAGGTGGCCATGGACTCTAACCGTTGTCGCGTGAACAGGTGGTAGGCGTGTCCAGGCTGGCAGCGGCCGGCCCTCCCTCGGCGCTGGGTGACGTTGGAGCGGGAGATCCACACAGTGTCTAGACAGGACACCTGAGGAACACACACACACACACACACGTGTGTACCACTGTTATGGTCCTTTTCTAAAGACTTGCTGTACAATGTACATCAACCAATGTTATTGCTGTTGGTGGACATAAGTGGAAAAGGCAGGCACTTCCATGCCACATCTTTCCGTGAAGCTTGAACAAGGAATGGCGCGGCATTTGCCGGGCGTTCCCGCGGGTACCTTGGTCCGGGGGTCGTAGTTCTGCTCCTTCTGCGAGCCCACATCCACCACATGGACAATGTCGTCGATGGTGATGGACGTCTCGGCGATGTTGGTGGCCAGGACGATCTTCCTCCGGCCCTGCGGGGGCCGATGGAACACCGTCTGCTGGTCCGCCACCGACATGCTGGAGTGCACTGAGGCGGAGGAGAGGAAGAGAAATCACATCAAACACGCAGAGGTGCAGCGCATAAATCATAGATAGATACTCGTGGATTATGTACGTGTAAATAATACGACTTATTAAGAAATATTTGATTCTATTTTTGATTGTAGAAAAGGGATGTCGATAACACACGTGTATCCTTCTTCCTACTCGGACATAATTCATAATTATGGACAAGGTTATCTATTTATTTATTTGGTATATTGAGAATCAGCTGGTTATGTTAGGGTTCATATTATTGGTTATTTTTATTTGTTACATGTTCAAAATAAATCAATCCGATCTTCTAGGGGATGTTCTAGCTCATCAGTTCACTCAAGGCGGTTCTCTTACATGGGAGGATCATGGTGGAGCCGTTGCGGAGGGAGGCCTTCTCCTCCAGGCTCTGCTGGACGGCCTTGATCTCCTGCCAGCCGGGGAGAAAACACAGCACGGCACCTGGAGGGGGGGTGGGGTAAGTGAGCCTGACGGACAGCCGGGGGGGGGGGAGGAGGAGGAGGACGAGACTGAAGAGGCTCCGCTTACCTGGCTCTCCGTGTCGGTGGATGTGCTCGATGACGTCGGCCACCAGGGGCAGGTCGGGCGCCGCCTCATCTCTTGGAACCTGGACCGAGAGAAGCGCGTCAACAAAGATCAGAGGCGATCCCACCATAAACAACGACTATGCTGAAATTGTGTCAACTGCCTTTACCATGACACAGCGGAAATCTCAAAAACATGCCAGTAGGCGCGGTACCACGACTGAAAAGCGCCACAGAAACAACACAGGGCTCTCACCCGGCCTTCCGGCAGTTCCCGCCTCACGGGCGGCGGCGGCGGCGGCGGGGGCCGGCCCATCTCCCTCAGCACCTCCTCCAGGTGGCGCTCCCGCACCGGGTGCATGAAGCCCGGCACGCTGACCACCGGGCAGCCGCCGAAGTAGCGGGCCAGCCGGCGGTTGTCCCCCGTGGCGCTCATCAGCACCACGCGTAGCGCCGGGTTCCCCGCCAGGGCCCCGCGGAGCAGCGCCAGCAGCAGGTCCGTGTTCACGTCCCGCTCGTGGACTTCGTCCACCACCACGTGGCTGACGCCCCGCAGCCGCCCGTTGCCCTGGAGCTTGCGCAGCAACACGCCCACCGTCAGGAAGAGCACGGCGCCGCCGCTGTGCTGCGGGGGCCGGCTCTCCAGCCTCACCTAGAGGGGGGGGGGGGGGGGGGGGGGGGGGGGAGAGGGTGAACGGCTGGGTACACCGGGGGGGCGGGGCGACTCAAAGGAGGTAGCCGTAGTGAACTAGTCGAGAAAGTCACGGTGGTGCTTTAAATAGAACCACGGCAGTGACCAAATGAAGGAGGTCAACGGCTGGGTCTATGGGGTCGCTACGGTTCTAGTGGGTTGGTCCACAGAGGTGGTGGACCTCATTCCAAAATATGTTATCTTACTGGTTGACCAATGAGGGTCCGACCACTCAGTCCTTTCTATATACACTGTAGGCTGACCATTGCAAGTCGGTGGGGATGTACAAGGCAGCTCCACTTCCGTGTTTTAATAAACCATTACTTTTTAAACTTAGGAAACAGTGCTTCTTCTTCATTACAGACGGTGAATTTCCACCCCATTTGCCGTGGTAAAAATAGTAGAGAAAGTCACTGTTGTACTTCAAATGGAACCACTGCAGTGACCGAATCAAGGAAACTAGCTTCAAATATCAAACGAGTTAGTTAACACCTCATTCCATCTTTGGTACCCAGGCCATTTCTATTCTGGTATTGTGACTTTGCCACTGTGCTTATTGTCCACGCCGCTCACCTGATACCCCACGGAGCCTTTGAGCTCGGGTCCCATCTCCTGGGCGACGCGATTGGCCACCGACACGGCGCTGATGCGGCGCGGCTGGGTGACCAGGATGTTGCACCCCGCCCCCTCCCCGGCCCTCACCCGCCCCTCCAGCAGGAAGCGGGGGATCCGCGTGGTCTTGCCGCAGCCCGTCTCCCCGGCGATGACCGTGACCCGGGACGACTCGACGGCGGACACCACCCGCTGGCGGTGGCTGTCCACCGGGAGCTCCACCCCCAGGCCGGGATTGGCTCGCTCCCACTCCCCCCGCAGGTTGGCGCTGAGCGCCTGGGCCTCGTGGTCGGACAGGGGCCGGTAGGGCCGGCCGGTGATGGCGTCTGACACCAGGTCCTCCTCTTCCTCCTGGTCCTGCTGGTTCAACCTCTGCTGCCCGTGCTCCTCCTCCTCCTCCCACAGCCTCTGCATCTCCGACGCCACGGGGTACTGTCAATCAAAATCACGCAGGAGCCCATCAGCATCAAAATAGAACACGACTTATATAACTATTACTCCTTCTTTATACTGCTATCACTCCCACTACTACAAATACTAATTAACAGAAAGAAAATCCCATGTCATCCATTGGCCAACTACATCAATATCTGTTGCATACAATATAAAAAAAAAAACATTGCACAGCTATGGAACTGACCTGTGTGAGGTACTCTCTCATGCTGTCCTCTAGGTAGTCTGGGATTTCCAGGCTGAGCGGCTGTCTGTCTCTCTCCCCTGCCTCCCTCACCTCCTTCTGGTTGTACTTGGCGTGGGTCAAGGGGTTGTTGTCCTGGTCCAGAAGCTTAAGTTCCTAAAAAGAACGGGACAATCATTGCTGGGATGTCCCGTTGAGTCTCGCATGCATTGAGGCACACAGGTCAGAGGTCAAGCGAGACCAACATGGAGGATTGACCGGAAGGGCGTTGTTGCCCAGCAAGGAGAAAGTTCATGTGAACCAGGTGTGTAACACTTGTTTGTCTCCTAGTTTAAAACAAGGGAAGACAAAGAGAACCTTCTCTTCTTCTTACTTTGTGTCCCATGCGTTCTTACCAACTCTCTGTGTATGGACTGCTATGTGCTGGGCCCGACCCTAATAAACCTTATCTGTATTAACCTTACTGGAGCCTCATCATCATCATCATCATCATTTAACAATTATATTTCCTCGGCACAGAATAATCACCCGATCAATTATACAGTCAAATGTTTATACTATTTTTGTATAATTCGAAAGTTCTTAGTTCGATTCCAACTCTTACAGTCTAATGCATACACAATACATGTGAATCAACGTAAACATGTCCCTCACAACGTCTTCCTCTCCTGTCCTTACCTTTAGCCGGAAACAAGCCAGAGCAGAAGCTCTCCTCTCAGCCTCCACCCTGCGGCCTGCTGAGGCCACAAAGTGCATTTCCTCGGGCCAGCGTAGGGTCAGCTCACATCTCTTCACCTTTCCACCCGTTGTGCTGTACTGCACCAGCTCCTGTGGAGAAGGGGATTTTAAACGTATAGAATCGAGGGATGAGTTGGGGCCTGTTTCACGTTAAAGGTTAAACTATGGACTGAGTGATGGAGCCACGGACCCTGAATCTGTTGGTGGAGGTGGCCACCTGGACGACCCTGGACAGGAGGGCTTTGGGATGCCGGAACGTGGAGAGGGCCTCGGAGAGGTTGGCGGTGCCATTGGCCAAGCTGTGGGCACGACAACGTACGACATCAATAATTCCCTCTGATCGATCATGTGTCTGTCATGGGTCTTTGTGTCTGCTACAAACCCCGATAGGTTTTCAATAGGCTGGACTGGGAAGAACAAGAATACCGTGGTTCTTGTTGAAGGTTTGTTGAGCCGTTCTCAGGGTCTCGCTTAGGCACATGGACGTCGTCCACCCAGGGGTCATCTTCCGGATCGTGTAAGGCAGACAAAGACCCTGCTCCTCTGCGCAGGACAGCCTTCCTCTTGGGAAGCTGGTTCTGGGGACCAAGCACGCCAAGTTCCTAGACGGCAGAGCAAGAAAGGAATTTCAGAAGAAAAAGGAAACATAGTTCTTATGTGAAATGTTGCTTACGTGTATTTGAGGAGTATCTGGTTTTCGGTTGTGAAATTTTGTGTGTGTGCAAAACTACACGTTTGGGGAATGTATGACCACTACCTTCAGCTTCTGACAGGCTGCGGCAGCAGCAAACCGTTCAGCATCAATCTTTCTGGAGGCAAAGCCCTCAGCTTCCATCTTGCTGGGCCATAAGACTGTGACAGTGGCTTTCTGACACAGAAAACAGTGGATAACATTAAGTAGACGGCATACATACATGTATATTAACCCCCCCCACCCCACCCCAGATTTTGAAACAAACTTTTATGTTAAAGAAAATTTAATGAAAGAATAATGAAAGAAAACTAGGTACAAGTAAGAAGGAAATTAAACCGTTTAATTGCTAAATCAAATCTAGAGCTCCTTTTGAGTGACCTCTGAGCGTGTTTACTGACCTTGACATCCCCAGTTTCTGTGCAGCTATACTGTATGAGCTGAGACGGGTCTGACACCCCGAGTGAACGGGAGAGGGTGTTATTCAGCAAACCCTTCGGATCAGGAAACTCTTTAAGCAGGTCAGTGTTACCTGGTAAGACAAAAACGCGGTGATATGTTGATGGCATATGGTTGTTCTGGTTGAAATACAGTGTCCTATATAACGTTATATTAACTTGAAGCAGCGCTGAAGGCAACGAAACGAATTTTACATTATGTGACCGTCCTTGAGGTGCTGATGATGTGTGTATCAATTAATTTGTACTCACCCTGTAAGGATCCGGACGCTGTCAACCCAGGATCCTGAAAAGTCTGAGATTTTGTCTTATACCAGCGTACACTTTTGCAGTTCAATGTAATTTTTCTCGCTGATTCACATGATATTCCAAGGTTGCAGAAAGCTCTGAGCCGCACGAGTAATGTGCCGGGCAGCGCCATCTTTGAACTACAATCTTTTTCTATTGCTTTCCGTGTCTAGATCGAAGCAGTAGCTAACAAATAGTGGGCTTATTGCCACCTACTGGCGAGGAGTATCATTTCTACGTACAGGGAGAAAAAACAACAACACATAAAGGCTTCTTTTCTTCCCTCCTCTTTATAAAGGTTGGGAAAATGTGGGGCTTTAGGAATAATAATAATAATAATGATAATAATAACTTAATTATTAATAATTTAAGAGCGCTTTTCTAAAACCCAAGGACACTTTACAGGCATATTAAAAACAGACCATTAAACATTACGCAACGATGACATTATCAAAGTTAACTTCGAGATAACAAAGCGCTAATAGGCCCCACGAAGAGAAAAACACATTTCTTAATGCCAAACCTACCCGAAGAATTGACAACATTTATGAATAACATCCAGATAAACAATATTCTGAAAATAAAATAAAATACATAACAAAGACACATTTGCCAAAAGCCATTAATTATTTGACAAATTCAATTTACCTGTTTGATTAGGATTAAGGCCTATACCTTCAATGATACAGGTATGTACACTTATTTGTTTGCATCATGTTTGTCAGCGACACTGTTCTGTCCTTTATATAGTGGATATAGTGGGGACGATATGAATGCTCTGCAACATCAAACTATATTTTTGAGTAAATTAGAAATGGAACTAAAACTGGTTTTGATTTTTGGCATTAACCACAGCAGGTGAGTTTTATTAACTTTACATGTCATACCATTTGTTTCTAATTCAACAATATTTCATCAAAGGTGAAATAAACAATTGCAGAAACAAATAACAAAAGATAATTAATCAATGGGGTGGAGTTGTATCATAGTGTAGGATATAGCAATAATTCATTATAAAGGACTTATATATATATATATAACTAACATCACACTCTAATTGGCAATTCTGAGCCAGACCACATACTGGTTATTTTTACATATTTGTGTGTTTACAGTGTGTGGATATGATGTCCCTAGTCACGAGCCCAACACCACTCTCGTAGTCAATGTTGAAGAGCTACAGCTGGCCATGGCAGGTATACTAGGTCCAATACCTGTAACTACAATACAATACTGCAAATGGCTAAATCAGTAAATGAAAATGGAACATTGTACATTACAATTTGTTATACTGTAGCTAGGTCAGATCTCAAACCTCTGAATTGTCAGCACAACATGACCCACACATTAACGTCCTTCCGAACTAATTACGACTGAAACTGACCTCCTGATTGACATGGTCACTTGCTTGTTTCAGTTGGTTTTTAACTGATCAGATGTTGCACTTAGGAGGCACAGCAGGCACATTCATTACTTCATTAACGTTCACAGGTATATTATTACACCAGTATCGAATCACGCCTGCACTCAAATCACTTACACACATGGCATAGCACATTTGTCCTATCACCTTGCCCACTTAGTATCATGGGGACTGGAAAAGCCATTAATGAGCCACTTTTACACTGGTATACATCTCCCCTGACCTAAAAAATGTTTGATGGCGTTATATGCAATGTTAAAGACTGTGGAGTGTGCTTCATCTTCTTCCTTCCCAAGGTTTCTCTGGAGTCTTTGTTCTACTGTGGAGGAACGCTTATCGACCCCAACAGCAAACCACCACCAGTGTGGCACTGTAAGACCAGTAGTCTTAAACACCAATTCCTGCCGGTGTTACAAATAAAGCACCCTTTCTACTTTTCATTCCTTCACACGTTTCTTTGGACCCAAGGTTCCATACATACAGGGTGATCCTCACACAGCGTGAGAAGTAAGGAGGAAGGCACTGAGCAGTCCAGCACGGTGGAGAAGATGATTCTTCATCCGACTGGAGAAAAAGCCGTGCCTCTTGTGGATAGGTTGACATGAAGACTGTCCGAATAAAATTACGTCATACATTTCTGTGATCTACTATTGAAGAGTGTTTTTGTAATCAAAAACAGAGCTGTTGCCGTGGATCAAAGTGGATTGCAACAGTTGGTTAAGTAGTGTACATGGCACATGGGAAAATACTGCTGATATTCCTTTGAACAAGCAGGGCCCACATCAAATCTTTCATGTACACAAGCAGCTGAGTAAATACCAGCATTGTAACAAATTGTTAGACTACTAGTGGGCCATGCCAAAACAAATTAACAACCTAGAAACTATTTTGATAGTTAATTTATTCTCCTTGCACTGCCTTGACCTAGAAACAATTTCCTTCCTTAATATACTCCTAAATTTACTCAGCTTGCACCACCAGAGGGACACTATCACAAAGATTAATCTCAAAATAACTTGTCATTTAATCCAGGAAGGATATTGCCTTGCTAAAGCTTGACGGGAGTGCCATGATCAGTGATCAAGTTCCGTTGGCTTGGCTTGCCTTTGAGAAACTGGGGCCATCCTGGCCCGCAACCCAGTCTGCTATGTCACCGTCTCTTCTGCAAGACCCTTTAGTGAGCCTCCCAGCTAAAACAACATCACATCAATCAATCTTATCTCCCTCCAAAATGGAAACAGGCAGAGCATTGCGAGGAGAGAGGCATGCTGTAAGCAACCACCTGTCTCTTTCTTTCCCTCTCGGCCTCAGCTTATGGCCCGAAAGGCCAGTAGACTGAAGCAAACCCTACTTCCCCGTGGTGGAGCATGTCGTCTGACTGGCGGGGTGGCGTAGCGACTGGTGGGGTGGTTCCGTAAAGACCGACATGGTCGGCGCTGGAGAGGGGCGCACATCAGCCTTCCATGTTTGTATGAAACAAAACCAGGGGTTATCAACCCACAGACAGAACTTCGATTTATACTAATGACTGTGTGGTCAACGGCCAGTTTTTACGTACAGCGTGGCATTTCTGACAGTTTCTTTAGTGCATGGCTGTTCTACTTCCACATTCTGTGATTTCTCTCTGCAGGGCGACCCCGATGGGCCTGTAAAGGCAGAGATGGAAGGTGGTATGTGGAGGGAGTAACCAGCTTCTTAGATGGGCGCGGCTGTAATACCCCCCCGAGACCGACTGGCTTTACCCGAATGGGCTCCTTCATCTCCTGGATCACTGAGCTGAGTAAGACCCCAGAAAAGGGCTTCTGCTTGTACAGCACTCCTAACAAAGTTTAACCTTGATATAATATGGACAGTGAAAGCTATACAAATGTGCCTGGACATGTACAGTATAAGCAACAGCCATTCAAATGTTTCAATAGAAAAGCATAACACAACTTAATATGAACTGTCTGCTTTTATTATGAAAGGTAACTTAATGCTTAATTTTTCTTTAGGCAATAGCTCAAAACTGAAGATACTGTTTTAATGCTATATACAAATGCATTGAAAGGACCCCTGTACCTCACAGCCAAAGCTTAATTGTAATACATAAATGAGTAACTATTCAAAATTATAACATACATTTATGAACCGTAAAAGTCTTATCACATAGATACATCACAACTCTGTAGCATGAAAAAGATTAACAATGTCTTTCAACTGGAAGAACAACACAAGTGGAAACATCAGTTTGGGTCAGCTATTAGTGCCTTAATGTGTTGGTTCAGCAGCAATGTTAACACAACTGATGCCACCATCCACAATGACAAAGGGGTCCTTTCCCAGGGGTCCTAACCTTAAACAGTGCACCAGTACATCCCAGACCCCTTCCTATGTGGGCGTCCAGGTGAAGAAGTCTATCCCGCGGAGCTCCTCGGGCAGGTAGTCCTGTTCCACGGGGGCACTGAAGGAGGGGTTGTACTTGTAGCCTTTAGCGTAGCCCAGCTCCTTCATCAGCTTGGTGGGGGCGTTGCGCAGGTGCAGGGGCACGGAGGGCAGGGGGCCTCGGTGGGTCCTCAGGCTAGCCTTGACGTTATTGTAGGCCTTGTAGATCTCCACGGACTTGGGGGCCCTGGCCAGGTACACCACGCACTGGGCCAAGATCACCTGGTAGAGACGGACGAAAAGGGGGGTTTTCGTTTGACGAACATGGAAAAAAGGACACGTGAGAATTGACCTTTGGAGAGACAGCTCACCTCGCACTCTGGCATCCCGATGAAGTGGCAGGCCTGGAAGGCAGACACGGCCTGGGGGAGGGCCGCCGGGTCGGCCATGCCTGATCAAAGCAGGACGTTCACGCACAGTCACAAAAACACATTTCCACCTGTCCATTCGAGTTATTACTTCAGTTCTATTTCTACCGAGCCCTGGCTTGTTGTTGAGTTGAGGCGTGGCTGACAGGCTGAGCAGCCGATGCCCGAGCTGGGGTCCCTAGGGCTGACACACAAGCCACTGGGTCCTGCTGGTTGGCGTAAGCGTTTGGACCGGCATAATTAGGACCAAGCTTTTTTTTTTTTTGTGCCAACAGGTTTTAAAGGCCATGCTACTCTCATAATATATTGGGGGGGTCCCAGGAAGAAAACAACAAAGCATTTGAACATAAATGAATACCGAGCAAAAAACAAAGAAATAAAAAAGGCCGTTCAAACGCACCTACGTCTTCGCTAGCGAAGCGCACCAGCCTGCGGGCCACATACAGCGGCTCCTCCCCCCCCTCCAGCATGCGGCCCAGCCAGTAGAGGGAGGCGTTCTCGTGGGAGCCCCGCATGGACTTGTGGAGGGCCGAGATGCAGTTGTAGTGCTCCTCCCCTTTACGACCGACACACACACACACACACACACACACACATACACACACACACACACACACACACACACACACACACACGAGTAAAAGTGGATTAAGGCGAGCTGGGACCAGTAGGAAGGATGATCCTCCAGCCAGGGTGTCACAGGCACGTCACACGCCCTTTTATCTGATTAGTCGAGCTGGGGGGCGAGATGTCAGCGCCCTGGAGAGCAGGGCACAGTAAATCCCTGGCCTGCCGGACAGCTGACTGCTACATGAGGAGAGACAATGGCTCGGTGGGATATGAGGCAGGGAAGTATAATAACAATAGTCATAATTCATTTTATTAATGTAGCGCTTTTCTCAGACTCCAAGACGCTTCACAGAATCAGCTAATATTAGACCCTGACACTCAGACGGAGAGCAACACACCAACAGTCCCAACAGTTCAGACAGACAGAGACAGAAAGGCAACAATAAGACAACTACTATTAGACCAAAATACAGCAAATGAACAATTAGCCAGGTTATTAATCACGTACATAATTCAATAACAAATGATTCAATGAGCATGGAGGGCACCCCCATCCATCTGAAGTTAGGGTTAGGGTTAGGGTTAGGGTTAGGGTTAGGGTTAGAGACGTCGGCTACTCTGGGTGAGACGGGGGGGGCTAAACTAGCCGCTGACCCACTGGCAGCCTCACAAGACGAACGCCAATAGGAACCACCCTGGAGCCAGATCAAATAATAGCCAACGGGATCATCTTTTAGTCGCTATCTTGGCTGTGAACACCAATGTGAGAATGTCAGATGATAAGTGCTCATTTCAGACCTGTATAAAGGTTATTGTAAAAGGTTCAAGCAAATCCTGGAAACTTACGCGTGATCATTTTAAGCCACACGGCAAAAATGTTTATGGCGTGTTGATCTTTGCTTTATGTTGGTTTGTGTCATTGTGGCTTAAACCCCCAAATAGATATGCAGGCCGCACCTCTAAACAACCCCAGGATTTTAACAACCTTAATGCCTCTTGGCTCTAGTGAGACGTCTGTTGATGACGTGAGACCCACAGCGTGTGTGTGTGTGTGTGTGTTCCGAATTTGGCTGGGGGCCCCTTGCGTGACAATATCTCGTTCTAATCCGAGGGCTTTCTCCTTTGTCTGTCTTGGGCCCTTTTTCGTTTGATCGACGACCCCTTCCCATCGCCGGACAGACCCGGCACATTAGGACACATCCACAGCTCCTTTAAATAGGCCCAGCCGTCCGGGGTGTCTCCTGCACCCCTTTATGGCACTAGCCGTGCAGCTGGCACAGACTCAGCAGGGGGTGCCCTGGTCCGTAGGTAGTGGTATCCTTACCCCTGGGCCCTAACAGTGGCCATCGGGAGCTGGGCTGTCCCCGTTGTTCTGTACAGGATAAGCAATATATTGGTGGGTCTATAGAGTTTGACCTGGCAGGGTTATGGGGGAAGGTTTAGGCCAAGTATTAACATGCCTGGTCAGACTCATTCGTTGAATCGTCTATAACCCTGAGTTTGAGAAGGTGGTGCGGAAGGGATTGACTTCCACATAAGGAATGACATTCGACCATTATCTTTGGACAGGAAGTCCCCATGAGTCATCTCGTCTGTATGACCGGACTGTGCATTGACCGTTCTAGAGTCAGCCGGTAAGAAGGACCTAGAGCAAAGAATAACTTCTCATTTGATCCAGGACATGCTGAGAGACCACACAAGTGTGTGCGCTCTGTTCCTTGGTTAGCGAAGTTGTTTGAGAGTCGACTGGCTCGCGACTGTTGATTCAACCCCCCAGCCCCCCCCCCCCCCACCCCCACCCCCCCCGGCCCCCCCGCTTCCCTCTTCTGAAACACATTGAACTATTCACACCCTCTTTTCCTCTCCTCTGACTGATTTGGGGGGATTTGTCATCTGGAAGCTGTAAAGACGCTCAACAGACCAACTGTCTCTACAGTCATAATCAGCCAACTGATTCTCATCCTCGCTTCATCTCACGAAAGGTTCAACATAGAGTTTACACTGGGGGCGTAGTACAGAGCACGCTCGCCGTAATGGAAACGTGACTAGTCAATAGTGACAGCACCAGGCTGGTAGGCCTAGTTCAGCCAAGTTATTAGGCAGGTGTAGTCCAGCATAAAGACAAAACAACCTGAAAATGTTGGCAGCAGCTTGGGTTACTAGAATTTATCAGAGGAGACATATTATTTCCTATATTTGAAAAAGACAAATGACCCACGCGTTTAAAAGCAGTTTGGGGAAATGTGGATAACTTGACTGTAATTGATTTAGAAGGACCTCACCAGCTTTGTCATAGAGGATGTGGGACCTCTGAAGGCCCTCCTTCACGTGGTCCTCCTGGATCACTATCTCCTGAGGTCGGCCCCCTGGTCCTGTCACCCCCACCCGGGCCTGGACAGCCAGCTGGAGACTGTTGAGTCCTGCTCGGGCGTCACCATCGCTCAGGTGGGCTATGGTGTCCAGGGCTTTCTGCTCGATATAGATCCTTGGCCTGAAACACAGAAAGAAACCAATGTAGTTTAGCTTCATACCAACGCACTGGATGGAGAAAAAAACAACAACGTTGTTTCGTCACAGTGAATTTGGTGTTCCTTCTCAGATGATCCCCCTGAAACGGTTCCATCAGTGTAACCAGAGATGCAGCACTCTTCTCGCCGCTCCTGAACATGAAGCTCCCCTAAGGTGTGGAGAAATAAACCAGACCCACCTTGAGCTCTCTACAATTTCACCCAGCCAGCACCATGAGTATCCTTCGCTCATAGCCTAACGGTGGCGTGTCACCATAACATTTTCCGGTACTCTGATCACGCTTAAGGTGATGAAGCCGATGGTTAATGGGAGATTTTGTTTCAAACACTGTGAGTGGCCAAATAAATGTCAGTTCCGCCACTACTGCCCTGCTCAGGACAACCATTCAGTTGACGCTTTTTAAACACTTCCCATCGCGTACAGGCTCTCATAATAGTTTTATTTGCATTTACGTGTGTTGCTTGCAAGTTGTAATTCAATATGCACTAAAAACTTAATATGATTGTGCTATGTTGTTTTCGGGGGAAGGCTCCTACCATGAAAGCTAAAAGATTCCATAGGGTGGAACGCATGGCGTAACTCCCAGAGGGAAAACAACTGTGTCTCGCCTTTCGGAACGTGTCCGTCTCAGCACTTTCCTACACGTTGCCCAGACACAGGAACGTCACGATACCCACAACATCTGAGGGGATCGGAACAGGCCCTATCCCGTGTGATATTCACATTTGGCATTCTGAAGAACATTCCGATGCTATGTGACACGGCTAGGTAGGTTTCACATCCATAAACGACATTTGGCAATTAGGTCAACCAAAAGGGTTCAAAAGACATCAACCTCGCTGCTCTAGTTGGACTCGACCCGAAGATCGCAGCCAAAATTCCTGACTATCCTCGGACTAACTTGCGTGACCCCAGGCAAGTGAAGTGATAGGCTTGTTTAATTGGATAGGGATGTGAGAGGGCAGTCAGGGAAAACATGTTCTGCTGATGCTGTTTTTAAAAGGTTGGTTAACTCCATGACACCTTTTAGTAATCTGTAAACCCTGCCTGAAAAAAAAATCCATTGCAGAATATTTGAAAATATCAATTCAAGGGCAGGATTCCTTGCCCCTAAAGAGACAAGGCCAATAGGCTACCCTTTGACAAACTTTATGAAAGCCCTCACCATCCTGCTTGATATTCCACCAGGAGTCCCTGTCCCACCATTACAGACGGAACTCCTTTAACAATCTATGCCCTGAGATCAGATACTCCCTGCCCCTCTGTCAACAGATATAGATTCAGAGAGACCAGGGGGAGGGCTTTGGGCATGATGGTCAGGGCAGCCAGCCTATTGTCAGCCCAGATTGGTTTTAAATGACCATACAGAACCTGTTAAGGCGGGCTCTCAGGGGACACAGGACCCTCCCACTCCACCAATGCGGGCCCTGGGGTGTCTGTGGAATGCGGCATGTCTGCTGATAACAAGGGGAGCGGTCTGCGCGGAGGGGCCACTCACTCAGATCCATCGGACACGTCCTGATCCCCTGGAGCATCGAGGTCTGGTCCCAGCTCACTGATCCCCAGCGAGGCTATCGCTCTGTGCAGGATCGCCCGCATCGCCTCCACCGACAGCTTCTCCAGCACCAGCACCCTGCACCTGCTCAACAGGGCGGCGTTCACCTGGAAGGAGGGGTTCTCTGTGGTGGCGCCTATCAGGGTCACCGTTCCGCACTCCACGTGAGGGAGAAAAGTGTCCTTGTACACCAAGAGCCAGGGAAAAGGACAAAGCATGAAGACATGGGAGGAAATGAGAAAAAACTTCCCTAAAGTGGAAAAATATCAACAGTAAGTGTCGGCTCTTTTGTTATGGACATCAGTGAGCAGGGATGCACCAACTCACATGTGCTTAATAAGCGTTGTACTATTGTAAATGATGATAAAAATGATTAATTTCATTAATAATAATATAATTTTCTGAAACCCAAAGAGGCTTTACAATTTACAACAGAGAACATGACAACAAAAAAAAATCACACAGAAACAGGGAGAACAGATAAATAGCAACATCAGTTCAAACTAAGTGCCTCAAACTAAGTGTAAATGATATTGCTATTTATTAACGTGAAGAGGTATTAAAGTGTTCTATCTTAGCACCTCAACCTTTTTTTGTGTATCTGGACTCTAGTTGCTAACTGTTATCACGGTATACAGGGACTTAGTTTTGTCATGCAACAAAGATTGACTTACCGCCCCAAAATAGCCTCTCTTCAATAAGAAAGGGGATCTGAACAACAGCACCTAGCTAATCATTTCATTATTTTGAGAGCAATTCCTTAGTTATAAAAGTGCTATGTCCAGGCAATATTAGAAACAAGTACCAATTTAGGAAACATACTGTAAGCAAATAACGCATTTAAGTACGTCAAAGGTTATATGGAGGTTTTACTCAAGCACTGTTAACTCTGATATCTGTAATGCAATGATGTGAGTACTGTGACGCTTGGGTGGAATTCCACAGAAACCTAGTTGACAAAGAGACTGTAATCTCCACGGGCTGTAAAAAAGGTAACTTTCCTTACACACAGTGGAAACATCTCCCTCTTAGGGACATCTCCCTATGGGGGGTCCACAGATGTCGACAGTGACATGCACATACGCTCTGCAGGAATCTGTGGCGACGGAAGGGGTAATGGATGGTAAAGCGTGTATTTATGTGGATGTACATTCCACAAGTGCTGTAGTTAAGACCGTGCCGACAGGCGAGCTCATCGCAAGGGCGCAGAGCACGCTGGCAAACGCGTGGCTGCTTTTTTGGCAAAGGCAAAGAATATCATTAGGCTTGCGCACTCATCTACCAATGAGAACACAATTCTGTTAACATAAACAAGCACAGGACGCTATTACACATCAATGGATGGTTGCAATTGCGCAGAGCATGTCCATTTGTGTTAGGCCTATGTCGCTTTTTCTTCCAAGTTCATCAGAATGCTTTGATTGATTGGTCTTTGACTGGTTCGCCTACCTGCTGGGATTTGTTAAAGCGGTGGATCTCGTCAATGAACAGGATGGTCTTCCTCTTGCACAGACGGAGCTCATTCCGGGCTTGCTTGATGACTTCTCGGACCTCACTGGTGGACGTGCTGGTGGCGGAGAGCGTGACAAAGCGGGCACTGCCGTTCTTTTTCATGTTGCTGGCTATTATGTGAGCTAGTGTGGTCTAGAATGGGTACATAATAAAAGAAAAAAAAAATGTGGATGTAGCAGCTTCCCAACAACTTCAATGTAAAATAATACCGTTATAATTTAGGAAGCCTTTTGTTTTTTCAACCCTGTAAAGTAGATATGTAGCCGGTAAAGAGCACCAACGTTGCCGGCATAACGTTTTTGGCTCCTTTCAAGGATTTTCACAGTCAATCTAATCCGTCTGAAACTATTCCCCTGATTCTTGCCTGGCTAAAGCTGAAGACAGCCTCATAAATCTGGCCTTCACTGTAAATCCTTAAAACCAGCTCCATAAATAACCAGAATAACTCTTATGAAATCTGAACCCTTGACACACGCAGACTGGAACGTCATATCTTGTGTATTTAGAAAAGGAGGCACTGTCGTAAACTAGCTAGCCGACTAACAAAAAGGGAAATCCGAAGCTTTGCCGCTGTCTAGCAAGTATCCAACAAAATCAATAAGCAATGAAGAGTCATTTTCAAATGTAACATATTGTAGTTACATATTCTACAGTATTCCTTGCAAAAAGTAAAACCTAGTGCTTATGTGTTAACAACTGCAAGGTCAGTCTTCGCAAATACAGCCAAATAAGGTTAACTTAAATAACACTGGGTGAGTTAATTTTGTTTAAGGACGCCTAATCTTATTTGGACCATAAGGATGCTCCTTAGACCACGCCCACTCATACGTCTTTCATCCCACCTTTCCGCAACCAGGTGGTCCCCAGAGAATTAGAGATGGGATGTCCGGAGAGTCCAAAAGCGACCGTAGCAACGTGTGTTGTCCCACAACTTTATTTTGTCCAAAATACTCCTGCAGCGTAGTTGGTCGCATTTGCTCTGCCAACGGCTTATCTATTGTTTGGGAAGTCAGTGATGATACATCTTTAGATTTAGATGTCTTCATCATCGGACCATTCAGGGCAGGTGCGTCATTATCAAACTCTCCCAAAAGTTGACCGAGAGCTGACACCGAACTCTCACTCTCGACCGGTGAATTGCGCTTAATTCCTTTGCTCACAACACTATCGGGACTTAATGAAGATGTATTGCGTTCATTCTGCACTAAACTCCTATTCTTATTCATTTGAAACATCGAAAATAGTGGAGACGTTGCACTTCTTCTATCATCTCTCTTATGTGAACTGACCGAGTCCGCATTATTGACAGACTGACTCGAAACAGCGTCTGCCGAAGCTCGAGATTTCTTGAGAGGTGGCCCGTCTTCCTCCTGGGACTTGGATAAAACACAGCCGTCACCGCTTATCAAACACCTGTCCAGGTGTGCATTGATTTTTGAAGCGTCAAAATTCCTAGAACAAACGGGGCATTGAACGTCGCCAGACATTTCCGTATCATCGCTCGCCATGTTGCTTCCCGCGAAACTATTGACCCCGGCACGTGACCGAACCAATGAAATAGCAAATACTGGATTTTGTTTCATTATTTAGTTAACCAACGTTTATAAATGTAAAAATAATTGCACACAAAGCTATGACGCCAATTAATTTAGTTATCTTATATCATTATATGAGTCCATCTTTAGCTCTAGAAAACTTTAAAATCATGCGTGAAATGCATTAGGGGTCTTGTAGTTTATTAAATAAAAATTGGCCCCAGATTCAAAAACACATAAATAACTGACCAACAGAAGAAGCCAATTCATTACTTACCACTATGCCAATGAGACTCTGAACTCAACAACAGTGATTGTGTCATCAACAGTGCCTTGGTGGCCACATAACAAGTCTATGGAACTAGCTTTATTATCATCTTGGACAGATTCAGATATACTGTAGCAGAAAAAATGTCCACATACAAATGTAGTTTTGCATGTCTCTATTTATTAATTGCATTTACTTAATTTCAACCTTTCTTGCCTATCAGGTCCGACAAAAAACCTAGCTATGGGGGACAGGAGGAAACCCCACTGAGGAAGACGGAGAGAGTCCTTAAGGAGAGAGATGGGTGCCAATTGTCAACCCCAGCTCAAGTGGCCAAGCTAAAATCAGTTCGTCAGCGCTCCGACAGTCAGATCCTGAACAAGCTGTTCTTCTTTCAGTACCTAGAAAAGGTGGAGACCATGCGCAGTTTCTGGGAGATGAAGCACATTGAGTTAGAAGGAGATTCTGAAGAGGTATGTTTCATGGTTTCCCGATTCTCTCTCATTTGAAGCCGTAATGTTGTCGCTCTTGTTAAATGTGTGCACCTGCTGGAGACAGGGGACAGCTGATCCCCACTGACTGACTGACTGACTGACTGACTGACTGACTGACTGTCACTCGAGGCTGAATCTGTTGAGTCGAGTGTCCATGAAAAAAGAAAAACTCACACAGATATGTTTTTTGGGCCTTTGGTTTTGTTTGTTAGGGTGCACACGTAGAACAAAGCACTTGCTGGTTCTCCGGAATTCTCTGGAATAAAAATGTTGACCTTTCATTCAACCACAAGTTAGCTTGCGCCCTTTTCTGGCCTGCAGGCACATGTCATCCTTACTATATGTCTTGGTGCCAGAAATGCTTATCAAAATATAACGCACTTTTGATTTTTTCTTCCGTTTCGAGAAAAAATAACATAAATAAAATATAAATAAATACATAATTTAAGAGAATAAGGTAGCCCTTGACTTTAGTTTTTTTTTATAGTTTAGGATGAATGATTCAAAAAATGTATGCATATTTATCTTCTTCAAAAAATGTCAATGGTTGATATAAATAAATTAATAAATAAATAATTGCATGGCCCTGGTTGCAACTTTAATCTTTTAATGACTGTCAACAACTTCAACTCTAGAACAGAGAACGATAAGGCTTGTATTTATGGTTAACTGATGACATCTAGTGGACAAGCTCTATCACAGCAGAATGTCTGCTATTTGTTCCAGAAGGTGTTTATGGTCAAGGTCAAATTTTCACATTGAGGTGCAAGTAGTTATTTAGTGGCCAAATGGTTTCCTTTCTACTGCCAATCTTTGTTGCAGTTCATGCTTGAGAGCTGTCTACACCAAGAACTTGGCCGATCTGCACTGCCCTTATCAGCTCTCTACAAATACCTTAAATATCAATGTTCTCTATCATGGATGGATTTCATTTCCAAATGTACGAGTCGGAAGTCAAGAAGCTGGTGGCCCGATTCACAGTCCACATGTGAAACGTAATGCAATCTAAAGTATCTCAGAACTGCTAAGCTGTGCATGTAGAGATCGTCAAGTACTGAGTCTCCAAGTGTACCCATTAAGTTAAGGCAGTATATTAGGATTGCAGGGTATTTCAAACATGCCCTCACACGCGTTCTAAACCAATGGCTGTTTTATTTTTTCTACTGCTTTGCTGCTTCTCCGCCCCCTCAATTGGTATTGTTCACTAAAGGATTTGTCATATTATCCATCCCGTTGACTTATACTGCCAGAGGGTCGCTATAGGACACACTACTGAATAGTGTTAAAATACTACAATGGTTTTAGGGTGACAACCTGTCTGTCCTTAAAAGGGCATCTGTTAACCTGGGTTGGGTGGGATTTCAAGTACAACATGCATTTCAGTACAAGGCTATTTCGAATGAAAAAAATATTTTCCCTCAACGCTGCATTAATAACACAGGAAAATATCGCACGAGGCCATGCTTTGATGGGCAACGCAATATAACTCGAAGAGTAAGCATAAGGGAGAGTGAAGGCTGGGAAAACATGTTAGTTAGTAAGGAAGACACCAAGTGGGCGTCCGTGTGACATTTGCAACCGTCATTTAATATCCCAATCTATTTTCACCCCTATCCCAGTGAGAAACTGCTTCCCTATCATCACAAATTCTCTCTCGTAAATCTTCATTCCAGCTCTTAAATCTAGGTGGTCTCACAAAGGTTTCGTTTTCCAGAGGAGGACATTGAATTCCAATATCTTTTGATCAGGTTATTTGGAGGAAAAATAAAGTAGATTAATGAGAACGAGATGGAGAGGATGCAAGAGAGAGAGGGGACTCCGAAAGACAACAAAAATCTCGTCGACTTCGTTTTCCTGGCACCTGCCACTCTTTTGTCAAAAGATACAAAGCGCCTCTCCCTCCTATGGAACAAGAGGGGGATGGGAGGGCACAGCAGAGGGGAGGAGTGGTCAAGGTGCAGTATGTATATTTGGACGTTCCAAATAACACAGGGATCACTCTGTCCTCATCAGCAAACTTGTCCTCCCTACTAACCTTCCGACCAGGACTAATCTCTCTTAAGTTCTTAGTGGCCCCCCATTGGCCCAGAGTGTAAACAGCTAGGACATCCGTTGGAAGAGGCTAGATGAAGGGGGGCAATTGGAGGAGGGGAGCCATGGAAAGCGTCCTCAAGGGCAGGGACATTTGGCTGTTGAGCAGTATGTGGCTGATGGCCACCTACCTATGGCACAGGCTGCGGGATTTACTCTGCTCCTGGGCCAAGCGCAGAGCATCCGCTGCACCAGACACCCAGGTAGAGGATCACTTTTTCACTTAATGGCTATTGTGAGTTTGTTTTTATCTATATGCATGCTGGCATTGACCCAGTTATTGAAGTACTGATTGAGTTGCAGCACCATTCAACTCAAGTATACCGATGTATCTATAGACTGGCATTTGGCCAAACTGAAGTCATAGGTTTCCCTTCCTTGGTTTGGTGGTGCCTCTTGTCTTTTTTCTTAGCTAGGTTAGTTCATAAGACAATGAGGACTGATAGGGGAAAAACTGTCTTTTTAATTTTATTCTGTCAACATTATGTTCAATTTGATTTGAGTAAGTAATTTAATCAGTAATATAGTTGGTGCAATATTCCTGTGTGCAAGCTTTAACTAACATCTCCTTGCAGAAGCATTGGGTATCACAAGTCTCCATTCGATATGTCTGAGCCAGAACAGGTGTCAGCACCTTCAGGGGAGGATCTCCATTAGACACTGAATACTGTGGCCTCACCAGTGGATGCTTTATTTTTATACAAAGCAATGTCGGCATTTCTGTGTCTGTTTCACACGACCAAACAAGCAATTGGTTAAATGTAACTTCGTTCATCTTAATATCTGCTGATACTATGTAAATAGCTGTATCCGGTAGTGATGGTAACCCTCTACAGGGATGTGACTGTGCTGGGATCTGGTAGGTTGTATGAGCAGAAAGACCACAACTGAGCAGGCTAGCTAATAGCTTATACCAGCTGTTAGCACTGGGCATGTGCCCTGCTTGAAACTGCAAAGGCTGACATTTTTTTGGGAATAGTTGTAGTATTGTTGTGAGCCGAGACGAGCAAGACATTTTTGTTTATGAAAACATTCAGTAAAGAAACATATAAAAAATATATACAATAGTCAAAACTACCTGAAAAAATTAGGATTGCATGCTTGTTTATCAAGCTAAGTCAAGGAATGTCAACATTCTTTTGGTAGATAGTTCTATTGTTTAGGTTCACTGATGTCAAAATAATCACGTATTGATTTTGGTCTAGATCTTAGAAAATCGTGCAGGGAATTGTTAGAGCACTTAAAACGACTTATTTTATATATTGTGATACGGCTATGATCGATAATGACTTGAAACTGCCAGTGGGGGGCTTAATGTCTCATTGAAACGTTTTCGATCATGCACGAGAGTAAAAAAATGGTTATGACATGATTTTAAGATTATGTTCAGGTTACTGATGCTTCAGTTGTCTTCCATAGAGCATCATCGTGGCGCTGGGCACTCCATACGTGTTGTTAGCTAATGTAGTCCAATCTCTACATAACAGACTTGCATGGCAACCAATGGGTTTAGTTTCCTCTTTGATCAAGTCTGTCACAATCACAGACACCACTGCATAGCTACTAGCATGCTACACAGCACTAAAAGGACCTCTTGGAATAAATCAAACTGTAATAGACAGTTGCTGCTCTTTTTCACCCTTTGTTAATCATTCTAATAACCAGCATGGCAGCATGCCTATGATCGTCTTTTCACTTTCCAAGTAATGTGTCCCACACGAGCAGTAGCCACCAAAGCAGGAGGTATCCCTTCCTAGAACATTTGCTTCAGTGAAATGTCAGATTTAATTGAATTAGTTAAGTCAACTCATGGATGGACCCAGGAGGTGTGTCCAACAGGTTTATGAGATAAGGCACTTGTAGCCAATGGTACATGAATAAACAGAGTTATTGTTGCTGTATTGAAAATAAATACATCAGTGTTTGTTAATGTAGGTGTATGCAAGGGATTAAAATGTTCTAATGTAACAATTGGTTGGGGATGTGCTTATGAAACCTATTTTTGGTAGTTCAATGGCAAAAACATGCAGACAGTGACCTCTAGTGGCACAGTATGGCAAGTACACTGTGTACTGACATCAATAGTTCTAATGGTCAGTTGGGAACCCAATCAGGCAGATAGAATGCCTTCTCCATCTTACGTAGGATTGCACCGTCTTATCTAGATGGCTCATAAATTATGTCATAAAGAGTTGCCGTAGAACGCTCAGATGATTTATAACTACCAACTGAAAGATTGAGTTTGTATCTGAGGACAAAAAAAAACGATAGGTTTACATAGGTATGATATATTGTCATCAACAGGGTGAACTTGATACCATTCAAGTTAGTCTTTAAGAGGTGGACACAATTATCTGGCATTACAGAAGTATTCATCGACAGACGTACTGCGGACGACAGAGGAGACCATGCTCTGTCACCTCGCCCTATTTCCATTCCAGTCATAACTTTTTCGTGATCTGCACTATTAATATATGTGACTAAGCTCTTTATATGTAATCTGTGGATTGCTAAGCATTGCATTACATTAAGGCATGTCTCTTTTATAAACCATCATACATTTCAGGCAGAATGTTATTGTATAAGGGTCCTGAAACATTGATCATGTTTTAAACATTTTAATAGAATTTGCCTATACACATATACCTTCTATATTTATGGTATTTTAGTAATTCATTACTAATGTTACTGCTTCTATTGATTTAACATGAAATTAGACTTCCTTATTCCTAACATACATTCTCAATGTTAAATTCCACTCCGGATACTTGATAATTGGGTAAAACCCCATTTCGATGTCTATAAAGAACTTTTTTACTTAGAGCGCCCTCTGCTGGATATCTTTATGCATAGGGCTTGAACTCTGTGGAGCCTCCCTGATATTAAGCTCAATATATGAAATGGTTAGCCATCAAATGCATCGTGCATGTTTTTTTCCCATCATATCTTATGTTGGCCGCTTTATCGGATTGGCCCATTTTTAGTCTGGGAATATTCGTCCACCTATCAGGTTTTCATATTTCATGTTGTGCACCGAGTGCACTCACGTTGACAGCAGAGGGCACACCGCATCACATCGGAGATATCAGCCGGCGTTGTATTTCACCCCCCCCTCCTCCCCCAATTAATTCCCCCAAAGTTTCCGAACGAGAGCTCTAAGCCGCATGCGTGGCTGTGAGCAGAGGGGCCCAGGGCAGGGGCCCAGGCAGCAGCACACCACCCTGGAGCGTCCCAGGACAGCATGTCCTGAATCAGGCAGGCAGAAGTCCATTTTTAACAGTCCGGTTTGTCTGTCTGCCAAGCCACCACTTGAGTCACACCACTCTACAGCATACCCCGCCGTTAACTGGGCTATTTTGCTTATGAGCGTAGTTTAAATGACCTGTGTGAGAACATAGCACTGTGTTTGCGTTTGCGCCAAGTAGTCGAGGTCAACTGATAAGTGAACATGTTGTTTGACAGACACCCCTAGAGGAAGATAGATAGTTGTTTTATTTGAATCTGGAAAATAAGCAAAACATGTACCATATCATCATCAGCAGTTTATTGAAATGTTAGACTACAAATGTAAAGGCAAAACCTGGCTCCTGTTTTTAATATTGCATTCATCTTTATGTGTATATCCATTACCTAGCAACAGCTGACGGGGAGAACTGTTTGTCCTAAGTCTGTCGTAGGGGTGACAAAATGAGTCCACACACATACACATTTATGTACGTCAACACACACACAATCCGAATCATTATGCTCATGAAAGTCCTTTCCAAACAACAGTTTTTTGGGGTTGGGAAGTCTGGTTTACGGTGAGTGCGCGACAGATCTCGTAACATTGCAATAACTCAGCTGTCCCATAAACAAACAGTATTTGGAACACGCGGCGGGGCAATGATTCATCAGATTCCCCCCGGTCTGCCTGAAATGGTGACTGTTCGCCACATGGCTCCCCTAGGCCGACGCGCGCCGCATGAGAGGGTGGCACGGCTCGACTTTGACCACCCAAACAGCCGGCGCTCTCACGTTCCACTGTAAAGTACGGTATTAACTGCAGCGCCTCTTTATGTAACCCCAGTACCGAGATGAGTTCACATATCGCCACTCCTGATGGCCTTGCACTGTATCTTTCCACCAGCCATCCATCACTAGCTTTGACTGTACGATGTGTGACCTTAGTAGATTGTTTTTTTCTTCACAACAACATGAAGCTAAATCATTTGCAATCAGCTGTCATGTTAAGTGCTTATTGTTAGGCTGCCTATACCATCATACGTGACATTTTTAGCAACTGGCGAACACTGTTGACAATTTGTTTAGTGGCGATGCGAGTGCGCAGGGTGATTTACTGAATGTGCGCGAAAGCCCATTTGTCTGCAGCCATGACTTTCCCTCTGCCGGCTCGGTGGAAAAAGTCTGCCAGGATTTCTTCCATGAACACTGTTGCCTGCGTAAGGTAACCCGGCGCGCCATTCAAAGTGACACAAGCGGAGCCAAATAGCCAGCGTGGTCGAAATGGCCCCTCTGTCATCTGCTGGCACTGGGGACAGGTGTGTATCTCAGCCTACCTCCCCCGGGTCGCTCTCTTCTGCCCCCCCCCCCCCCCCCCCCCCAGCCTCTTGTAAAAGAGTAGAGGGGGAGAAAATAGCCTCACCTTGCGGACAAAGTAAATATATTGAAGGTCAGCCACAGGAAAACGCGAGTTCCTCTCTGCTCCCATGTGAGACCACGTTGCAGGGACAGCGTAAGGGGAAGGCCGCCTTGGCTTTCTTGGATTGTGGTGCAACTCAAGCCGAAGGGTGAGCTCCCCGCCATCGCACCCGCCCTCCACGTTTTCCTCTCACACTTGCTCCTAAGGCCGTGAACCCAGCATTTGGCCAGGGCTTCTGCTAAGAAGCGAGGGCAGGGCTGTGTCAGGTCAGGGCTGCGATGCTCTGCCTGCAGCCTGTGTCCACTTTGTCGCTGGCTGGCTTTCTTTGGTGGCTATGCTAGAGCCCTCCTTGGCCACGTCTTTCTAGGATCTTGAAAGAGGCTATGAGTGGGCACAAACCTGAAAGATCACCAAAAATGCTCGTTTTTTTTTTGTGAAGCACAGGTGAGAGAACATACACGAAGTCACATTTGTAGTAGCAGCCATTAACACGCCACGTAGTACAATATAAATAGTTGATTGTCCATGTTATCTTATGGATTGCTCTTTTATTTGAGAAAAAACCTCCATAACAGTGTTTGTCTTGGTCATTTATCTTTTATGCATCAATGTTCCAGTGTTATTTGTAGTCATAGAGTTATCAAGAAGGGGTCAGATCACTGTGACCGCACATTACTTGGTCGTTTTTGGATGGGTTTATAGGGTACATGGTTAAGGTTCGTATTACAAACTCAGAGTTAAAATGGATCCGTAACTGTCTTAATGGGGAGTGAGGGTGTGCGATAGCTCTGTGTAAATGAGTTTGTCGGTGGAGGTACGTCACATTCATCGCGCCGCCATCCCTCTCCTCTTTCAGCGGGTCTCAAGATCTTCAGGCTGCTTTAGCCGGGGGCTACAACCTGCCATACTTTTCATCTCAAACTGGGTTCTTGTTACAAGGCCTTCTACTGTCTGGGACACTCAGTGGGGAAGGGGTTTTCCATTGCAACATATAGCCGACACAACAACTGAGCTGCCCCCATTGCATGTTAGCTGATGGATATTACCTCTATCATTTCCAAAACACTTTGAGTGCCATCCCTTCATCATATATTTTCCATTAGCTGACAAATCAAAGTGGTATTTTGACCGGATCGTGTGCCGGCCAAGAATTTCTTTGAACACTTAGAGAAGAAGACCGTGCGTTTCTAATTGAGAACAGTTTGGTCTAATTTGCACATGACACTTGTCAGGCAAGTTTCTGACTTTAAATCAGCGGAAATATAAATCACAAAATGAATATAGTTCTTGATTACTTTCCACATAGCAACACTGAAGACGGACTGTGTACACTGGCCATTTTGACACCTGGCAGGCGGGCAACGGTGGTGGGCTTAACATTTTGAGGATCTCAAATATCTTCGCAGCTCCAGTCATGCCAAACCCCCGCCCCTGCTGACGCAGGTGGCCCCGTTTACATTTAGAGACCGGCTTAGTCCATTCTGAATATCATCCCCAGTGAGGACAGGGGCAAACGTAAAGGGTGAGAGAAAAAAGAACAAACTAATGACCGGACAAGCACTTCGTCTGAGATCAAAGGTGCTACTGGGGATTAGATTGATCTGCAAGAGGGTTCTTGTCGGGGCTTCTTGCCATTTCGGATCTTCGGAGCATTTGATTATTCTTGTGAAATAAGAATAAGAACCTTGTTTCTGTTATTTTTTTATTTTTATTTTAATTTTTTTTATCCGCTTTCCTGCCATTTTGAAGAGAATCACTGAGAGGTAGAGCTGGATTATTTTTACATCGAGGTCTTTGCGTCTGTTTCACGGACATCCCTGGTGCTTTTTCTGTCTCGGTTTGGGATCTTGACGTGACCCTGTCGCCTCGGAGAATATGAGTTCAATGATTGTGAACCTGTCGTCTAGCTCTGTCAAAATGGGAGACCTCCACGAGGGCGCAAGCTTCGACATCATCCAGAGCCGCATCGAGTCGCTTAGCAACAAGATGGACCGGCTCATCAACATCCAGGAGAAGGTCCTCAACCGGCTGGACGGAATGTCCCAGGACATCAACGGCATCGAAAGGGACGTGGAGACCCTCAAGGTGGACAAGGAGGAGATCCACGTTCCAGCCACGGCCGCGGCTCAGCCCCTGTGCCAGACCAAGGCGCAGATCCAGGGCGTCGGAGGAGAGGTGAAGGAGATGTGTCAGGAGATGAGCTCCATCATGTCCGCAGTGAACCAGCGCTCGGAGCAGCAGGCTCAGAAGCTGGAGGGAATGGAGAAGCTGGTCCTCGGCATCCAGCAGGTGATCAGCTTCATCGGGGAGACGGTGAAAGGCTCCCGGATCATGGAGAGGATGTTTAAAGACCCCAATGCACGAAAGGCCTCCCGGTTGAAAGACCATAAAACCAAAGCGATCCTCAGGAAGCCGGTCTCTGCAGACCCAGTGACCAGGAAGGGTGACAAGGTGAGACCAGGAGCCCAAACTCTACCCACAACCTCCGTCATGTTGAAGTATTTTGTAGTCATTTTGACAATTTTTATTGCTAATATAACCGGTTATGACAGCAGGTGCAACATACTACCGGGGCTGACATTTATAGTCTAAAAGCGTTACTTAGAAAAGTTCTTGGAACTACTAATAATTATAACCGGAACAGCAAAACCTAAGAGCTATAGCTTAGAAGAGTCCTCTTACTTAGAAACGGGCCTTGGCTCAAGACTCTATTTCTCTTTAACAGATGGTGAAATGGGATGAATCACAACATGAACATTAACCGGATTTTAGGGATGGGGGGGAAAGTTATTTATTCGTCTTTGACTTGTTTTGGAAGCTTTGAATAAAACGGAGGCAGAGCAAATGGAATTTTAAAAACAATGTTCAATGCAGCAAATAAATCGGCCAACATTACCACCACCCACAATGCTGCAGACATAGCTATGGTAGAACACCGTACCTATTGTCTTCATCATATTACATGTTCCTCCTACAATAGGCATGCGTCATGCTTAGGGACCTCACAGAGGGAATGAGTGAGCCACTGTGCAGACAGGCCCGGAGCCAGGCTTAGTACGGCTGCTTTTAGAGTCGGACTGTAACAGGTTTGTGATCTAAGACAGTGTAAACCCCCCTGGATAGTAAGGAGGAAAATGGCAACAGGTATTTGATGAGTCAGTCAGTCTCTCTCTCTCTTTCTCTCTCTCTCTCTCTCTCTCTCTCTCTCTCTCTCTCTCTCTCTCTCTCTCTCTCTCTCTCTCTCTCTCTCTCTCTCTCTCTCTCTCTCTCTCTCTCTCTCTCCTCTCCTCTCCTCTCGCCTTTCTTTCTCAACCTTACATCCCTTCAGTTTCTCTGTCTCTTTGATATTTAATAAGTTGCATTGGTTTAGGTCCATCCTTCTCATTTCTTGCTCATCCCACAGCAGAGCACATGCTAATATCATGTAGTAAGTAGTAAACACTATTAGTCATTTGTTCAACCAGGAATTTACAATATATGGCATTACTCTCAGCAATACTTCCTACATTTAAGATTAAGTTATTCATTCACTTTTTTTTTTAAACGTCAGTGTTTGGGGGGTTCTAGTATAGTATAGACTAGACTGTCTTTAGCTGGCATAATACACTGCCTTTCAGAGCAGGTGGCACTTGCTAAGATATGGGTAGCAGCAGCTGTAAATAAACCACTAAAGATGTCTGACTGCGGCTAGTTGAAGAGCTTAACCTTGCAGGTACATTGTGCTACTTGGCCTTGCAAAAGTACGTGGGTTGGACTGATAGAATGGAATTTAGTAGTTAATTTTTTTATTCAGTCATCACACAATTTAAGTATACAGTATATTCAGTCTATAATCTATATGTTCAACACTCTAGGCAGTATAAACAACAACCTAGACATATCAATCAAATACATCGATTTTCCATGAAAGTAGTGACTGAAAAGCCTCAGGCCCAATGCTTTTATATTCCTATCCTACATACTTTCCATTCTGTACTACCCTCCAAAATAAGAAAATAAACTTCTTAAAACTGTTCAACTGAAATGTGCTGAACTGACCGGGGCTTTGAAGTTTTGGACATTTGCAAAGACCCCCAAATTTGCAGTGTGGTAAGAACTACATGACATATATTCCAATCCAAGGAAGCAGAATGCTTGCAAGAAGCAATATAGATTCATACAAATAAAACAATAAAACCTGAACATACTGTCAACCGCACTAGCATACACCCAAACTACAGTTTGATATATTTCAATTTCATTCAGACTTAAACGTCAACGCTTTTGTCAAAGGGCAATCTATTATCGGGCCGGTCCGACGCTGTCTTTGCAACTTCGATATCTAGTGTTTGTTGTTGTCGCCTGTGTGGCGGTCGGGTGTGACGCCCCTTCCCGTGAGGGTGTGAGAAGTCTGTCTAGCAACATAAGTTACATTAGCTCCCCAAGCGTCCCTTACTCCCATCCCGAGTTTTGTCCGCAGCACGGCCGTCACTACGGAAACCCCAAAACAACGCCTGGCGCCACACCACAGGGGGAGTGTTAACAACAAGACCATTCACGAAAGCCCGGGCCTCAAGGCCTTGCCCTCAAGACACCAGGCCTGCCGAAATAAGGAGTGTTTACTGGGTCCCAACGGTCGGAATCCTAACTACATTGGTTGGTTGCCTGCGAGCAATATTTTCCGCTCGGGGACCCCTTGCATACCATCGCCCACTGTGACGAAGTGATGAGCTATAAATTCACAGCCTTTCACCCCTTGGTCCAAGCATCAGCTATGAATAATAAACCTGTCCTATTTGGTTCTTCAAGAAAGTATCGGAGACAGAGTAGTTTTGATAAAGACGTGAGAGGAGAGTGCTTGGTCGGGTTCTTTGTAACTTCATTCGCAAGCTCATACGTTTACACATCTGTCTCATTCGGCCTTTCCATCCTCATTCATCTTTAATGTTTTAACACATCATTCCGCATGCCAATAACCCTATCCCGTTTTGCCATCTTGTTTCCCTAACAGACGTGTCCCTCTACTAAAGCAATTAATGGGACTCAGTGTGAAACCAGCACCCCGGAACTTCTTCGCAAGATAAAGCTCCATGGACCAAAGCATTTCCTCACCTCCCGCAAGTGGGGGAACTTTGTACGTCCTACGCCTTCTTTGCAACTGCTGTGGTTATTGTGTACGCTGTGCATATTTTATGGAGGTGTTCAATTCAAAGTAGCGGACAGATACAACATGGCACCTACCTTGCTTTGCTGTATAGGTTGTTGTTTTTTTCTCCGTCATCCATTTGCAATACGTTACAGGGTTCTTGTGAATGAAACCGCTTGTTAATGGGATATATTATCGTGTAGACAATTCCTCTTCTTCTCCTCCTCCTCACGTGTCCTCTACGCCTCCCCTCCGTCTCTCAGATGAAAGATAGCAAGACTAAAGATGGGAAGGAGAAGTGCCGGCTGAGCCCCAAGGGCCTGAAAGCACAGAAGAAGAAGAAGCCCCCGGACACAGCAGGTGCGTTCGTCGAAAACACGTCCGAGTCTAAACAAACTGTCACAATGGCCGACACCATAGGCTGTGGCCACGCCAGTCAAAACAAACCAAAAGCGCACAGCAGCCATGCTCGCACGTGTCACTTCTGAATGGTAGCTTAGCAAAGGGCCGGTCACAATAGCTTTCCATCAGACATGACCTGAAGGTTTGTCTCGAAAGGTCAAGGTGAAATGTGAAACCGACCGTCATTCATTCGTTTACACTGGCAGTTGGTCAAGCCATTGATACATTTGATCCAAAAACTTGAAGGAAAATAAACGTTGCACTGACAAGTAAGTGTAGATTTAATGTTGATGTTTTTTTTTTTTGGTGTGTGTGTGTGGAACATTTCCAGACACTATTAGTCCAAATAAGCAGGCCCTCCTTCTAGAGGAGGTACAGAAGCTGAACTGGGAGAACGCTGAGCGGTCCGACCTCGAGGCTACTCCTGGTCATTTGGACCTGGAAAACGGAGGGGTCTCGGAAAAGCAGTACCCCGTGAGCCCACCCCAGCTGGAAGGCCCCGCAGCTCTGGTGGACGACGAGGGAAAAGAGCAGCAGGAGGGGCCGCAGGAGAGCGATGTTGCCGACAATCTTTGTGAACCCGTGGCCAGGAAAGAGGACTCGCCCGAGGAGACAGAAAAGGTGCCATTGGAAAAAGCCGAGATGGAGGCTGCTGGAGAGAGTGAACGCCCATCAGAAGCAGATAGAATCGATAGGGAATCTCCACCCATCCCTTCTACTCCCGATGCTCCAACAGACTCCGTTCCCGCGAGGTAGCCACACACCATACCTTCCATTTAAACCTGGATTTACTTCAATTTGTAGTAACATTGCCTCAAATTTAGTATTTTGGACCAAAATTATCATTATTTTTTTTTACCTCGCACACAGAATATGAATTTCAATATTTCACGACTTGTCTGTTTCAGCAGTGAGGACCACAAACGTACCCCCACGTCTTGGGAGGCTGAGCAAGATCAGAGGGCGGAGGTCAGCGCCAGTAGCAAACGCTCCCTGACCCAAGCACACTTTGAAGGCGAGGAGCACAAGAAGAGTCGAGTGGACGAGGGAACGGTGGGGGAAAGCCAGGAGAAAGAGGAGGAGGAGAAAGAGGAGGAGGAGGGGGGGGAGGAGGAGGAGGAGGAAGAAGGAGTAGAAAACCCCGAGGCGGAGAACTGGGGCATCTTCAAGGCCGACGGCGTTGAAATCCGATTGGACCTGAAGAAAAGGGTGGAGAAAGCCAGGGAGGAGGAAGAAGACGTAGGCAAGAGGGATGAGGAGGACGATAACGTTGAGCGCTACTATATCGGTGAGTCCCACCGCCCTCACTTGACACGTTCAGCGACACTGTGTGTTAGAGGTATACAGGACCCATGTATGCTTTGCTTGGAAGCAGTCCCGGTTTCCAGCGTTTTTTTTTAAATGAATTTGTAAGATTTGCGGGCCCAGACTAGTCAAATAAATGTACATCTCGACATCAAAACGTGGTTGGCAACCACAGGCCCCTCGGTCAGGCATGCTCTCCGACATTCAGGTAGCAAACGCGTTCCCGGTCTCATGACCATCACAGCTAGTAAGTAGACGCCAGGGTGTTAACTCGATTAGAACAATCAGGAGGTCGCGTTACCGAGACCGCATGCCAGCCGATAAACAAGCCGGCCGCTCC